>JAQIWG010004952.1:0-15240 GCA_034695025.1 Chamaedrilus cognettii | reverse complement strand
TGACATGAAGAGACCTGACATGAAGAGACCTGACATGAAGAGACCTGACATGAAGAGACCTGACATGAAGAGACCTGACATGAAGAGACCTGGCATGAATGAGACCTGCGTCTTTAGAAATTAAATTCTCATTTGGAGCAGATTCTTGATTTTGACTGAAAACTGGAAAAATTTTATGACTTTCGTCCTGCATGTCCAGGGCTTGTTTCAAGTGAACAAGACCAGCGGCGCTGTTTACGTTCAGAGCAAGTTGAGCAGAGAGAAAGTTTCTGTCGTTAGCTTCAGCGTCCTTGTACAGGATGTGAATGCAGTGATGCCCAGCATTCAAACTGCTATCGGTACCAATGATTTTATGAAAAGTTTGATTAAATAACATATAGAATTGCATATTGAATTACAAATAAAAATAGATAGATTTAACTTAAAAACACAGGTGCTCTGTACTATATAAATACTAGCACAAATTTAATTACAATATATGCAAGAATTGATCGTGTCCCAAAAAAATCAATGAAATAATTTGTTATAGAAAATTCAGAGTTTACCCTCAACTTCCAGATGATATTAATAAATTTATATTTTATCATTCTTATTGAATTTGCTCATGAATTCAACCTTTATTTATTTCAGCTGCAGTCACAATTATTATCGAAGACGTCGATGACATAGCTCCGACGTTTGTCAATAACACCACGTGGCACGTTCCCGATACTTCACCATCAGGATTCCCCATTGGTCAGCTGTATTCCATTGACTTGGACGTATTCCGTGGTACCACTTCCTACTTCATAATATACGACAGCAATGCGTCGCGTTATTTCGAGATATCAGACGTGAATCGAAGGACAGGGGTCGTTACCACGACCAGTGCATTGGATTGTTCGCTGATCGGAGCTCTCAATCTGGCTGTCATGGCGGTGGACGATGGGAATCCAGATTTAAACAGCACAGCATTTCAGCCAATCGTGATTGAGGATTCGTGCGGGGAAGTTCTGACATGGACTCGGTTTGACTGCGTCGTGTATTTGTGGAGAAATGCGACGCCGGGCACCAGCGTGACGTCATTCGCTGCCGCGCCGCGGTGTTTGGGTTTGATAGGACGAGTCGTCTATACGATTGTGGGCACTTCGGCTGCGAGCAAGTTCGTTCTGGATAGCGCCAGTGTATGTGCTGAAATTATTTATTATTAGAAGATTATTGTAAATGATTTGCAGGAGGATAGTTTATTGACTTGCTTATCTTGCTGTTTCTACATTGTGTTGCATGCTGTGTTGCATTCTATAGCTGTGTGTTGCATTCAGGAAGTGGTTTATAATTTAATTCGATTATAAACATTTGTTGTGGTTGTGTAGTTGTCCGGGTGTAAAAAAATATGTAAGCAATTTTTGCATTAAATATCTATGGATAAATGTCTTAGAAGAATTTTGCTTATGTCTGATCTGTTAGAAAATAACCGCAGGTCTATGCTGTGTAGAATATGATTTATCTCATGACTCTAGGGTCTCTTGAGCTTGATTGGAGCATTGAATGGCGACTCTACCCCCTCATACAACCTTGCCATACAAGCAAGCATCTCTGCGTCACCCCTCTCTAGCGCCATTACTCAAAACATCTCAATCATCATTCTCGACATCAACAACAGTCCTCCAATCTTCACCCAGACCCTCTACACTGCGTATATCTCTCCAACTTCGACCGTTGGATCAAATATTTTGACAGTTTCCGCGATGGATAAAGGCGAAGGCGCTAGCTCCGTGATAACGTACGTTCTTGTTCCCTGGTCTTCAAGTACAGCGGAATATTTCTACGTTCAGCCGATTACCGGAGATCTGCTTCTGGCAGAGAACCTGAGAAGCGATTTTGTCGATTCGTATCTTACGGTGGTTGCGGTGGATAGGGGAAGTCCCCCGATGTCAGCTTCTGCGGTTATACACGTCAGCGTGGTTGGTAGTGACGTCATCAGTGCAGCGCCAGTTACAATCTACACAACGGTGAATAGTGGTGGCTCGAATCCTGCCAGTAATGGCACTGGCGCTGGTTCGATGTATTTTACAAAGGGATGGTTTACTGCGGGAATCAACACACAAACGCAGCTCGGGCTGCCAGTATTGAATTTGCAAGTAAGAAAATACACAGTTTGAGATATATCAACGCTGCTAATTTGCTGCATTCTTAAAAAGATAAATCAAATTGCTTGTAAGATTAGTTAATTTGTGTGATTACGTTTGAAAAGTGATTGAATCATAATGTATTCATATTGAATACTCCTGTGAATGTTGTTTTATAATTTAAGCCATCAAAACACCCACCATATCTTTACAACTTGACAATACGATTTTTGCTGTTCGTAGTTAGTCAACATTTTTTTTTTTCTATCCAATGACACTGTTTAAATTTATTTGAACAGTGTTACTGGTCTGATTTTTTTGTTATACAAGAAATTTAATTGTTTTAAACTAGATTTATACGTTACTAACTTGTTTTTTTCAGAATTTTTTGAAAGATCCAACAAAGCGTGGCGCGCTTTCTTATAAAATTAATTCAGCAATATTGATTCCGAGCGCATCGCTGCAGAATCAGCTCTCCTCTCTGGTCTCAGATCCTTTTGTGATTGGTCAAAATGACGGGATCATTCGCTCTAATGTGTATTTTCAAGAAACGTGGAATGGAGTCTTTCAGTTCAGGGTTGACTGCACAGATAATTTACAGATTTTCTCTCCAGTGGACAGCGTTAATGTTTCGGTAAGGGGCGCATGTTTTATGTGCATCAATAAGTGAAATGCTTTTGTGCGCTTCGTGAGTATACTGCTTAGCGCACGGTGTATTCTATTCAGCTTCCATGTATTGAATAGAACGCCAAAATGGAATTTAGCAGAAAGTCCAAGATTTTTTGCAACAGCTAAAAATTGCACTGTAGCGTTTAATTTTAGCCTTTATGAATAAAATTCATTACGTTGCATAGCATTGCATGCCTCCAAAATGTACTCAGCATTATTGCATAACAATCTTTTTATTCATTAAAAAAACAAGTGAACTGTGAATAACCAGGTCAAGTTTTTCAGAATTAACATCAAAATTGTAATTAATCTGCCATTTGTGAATGAAACAATTTTTGCATCACACAGATATATCTCCTTGACGACTCTCAACGGCTTAAAGCAGTGTTCAACATTCCTCTCAACAAAGAGAATAATCTCCTCGCTACGTTGCCTGATATCCTCTCTAATCAAACCTCTGCGCTCTTTGCTGCTGACTTGGTTCGAACTCACCAAGGCAGCTGCCTGCAGCCGGACCCAACGCAGTATATCTTCATGTTTTATCTCGCGTATTGTTTTTGTCATGCCTACAATTTCCCTATTGTTATTGGGGATTATAAATTGTTTGCTAATTTTTTTTTTAAGCTCAACGTAAGTTCTATTTTGGATATGTAAGCTCAGCAACCTAATATTCTATTGACTCCAGTATTACGATTGAATGATCTATTGTTGACCTATAGTTGATTTATTTCTGATTTTTTTGCTACTTACGCTACTGGTGTTATTGAATGTAAAGTTGCTATTTGTAGAACGGATGTATTTCTGTATGCTGTGGACCCGCAGCAAGGCTGTGTGCTTGATGCGAACGCTGCGATGAGGTATTGAACTCTTCCTGTTACTCACTAACTGATTTCTTGTTAAATAATGCATTTCCTTCTCATAATAAGTGTGCCATTGTGCAAATGTGCATAGTGCATACGTTTATTATCATTGTAGTAAACTTGTTTTCTGTTCTGGCCTGGCCTACGTTGTTAACTTCTTCTTTTCTTTACGTATTCTGCTTTACTTCTTCATATCAGCAGTCAACGCATATTATGGGTTTGTAGTCTGAATTGGCACAAAAGACCATCGATGTTATAAAAATTGCAGGTACGTTGAATTAGGAAACCCATTTTATTAAATGGAAAAGCTTGCAAAAATAAATCTTCAACTTCTTTTCTACTATTTCAGATTGATAAATCAATATATAGAAAGTGCGGACTACAGTAGATACAGCATTGTCTCTATAGCGGTTCGTACAATTGGATCACTATGCAAATAATTGAATGATATCAATATATTTTTTGTCACATTATGTAAACTTAATGGTATATAACGCGATATTGTGTTCACCAATTTTTTCACTACTGACATACAAGTTCAAGTAAATGTGTTGATATGAACGAATTAGTTATGGAGTACACTGTCTGGTTATTATTTCGCTTGCTGTCTTTTTTCAGTGCCATTTTCATTACACATAATACAACAATTATTTTCGATAGGTATTCAGTGCATGTATTAAGTATTTGGAAAACCACAATTAGCACAATACTTGAACTATTTGCAGGAGTTTTGTATCGTGAGGTCTTTTATTTGTGTTGCAGCCCGTGTCGATGGCCATGTCGTGTTTGGCTAGAAGTTTAATGATCGCCCTCATAGTCGTTTCCTGTTTCTTTCTTATCTTCATCATCGTTGCTGGCATTCTCTGCTGCTTTTATTGTCACAAGTATGTCCTAAAATGAACCTGAAATGTTTTTTATAAATTATTACTGATGTAATATGGATGAGGTTATGTCAATCATCAGCAGTGGGCAATTGGCATTCAGCTCAAATGAATTTGTTGTTAATTGCAATTCTTATATAGTCATAAATTACCTGCTGATATTTGAAATATGACCTCCTTTCATGGCTCTAATATTATGTGACGATTCCAATTTATTTTTGTGTCACTTATTTAACTATTTAACTCTATTTTAAAATTTTGAAGCTTTTCGCAGGAATAATTTGATACAACTTAAGTAGTGGTTTTGCACTTTTTCAGATACAGAAGAAGACTAAAAGCAGCAAATGCCGTTGCCGCCGGTAGGCCTATGTTTAATTTCTTCTTTAATAGCAAGCAAATTGTGGTAACAATAATAAAGCTAGGTAAAATAGATTTAGATCTAGGTAAATAGATTTTTTGTTAATTTATAAGCTTACCAATGTTATACAGCTGTGCAATTGCTGCATGATGCTGTTTTATGTAATTTATGATGGCATTTTTTATTTTCGTTTTTAAGCCTACTTGGCGAAGCAGCAATTGGAGGATGAAACGAAGTCCAACATTGGTATTCAACTTTTTTGCTCGATTTTGTATTTTCACTTTGGCTTCACAGCTTGGTTAAAAAGCAGCTAAGGGTGTCTTGGATTTTATTATTCTCCAGTTTTAGCCTAGTGAATAATGCTTGTGCAATGATCTTGGTTTTTTTCTGGTTCGGTTTGAATTACGAAAATAATCGGTAATTTTTTCGCTAACAACACAAGATAAGATATTTTAACACGCTTTTGATAGCTTCCAACATCAATAGTTTTTGAGTAGTTTCGACTTACTCACTAACTCCCTTCCTTCCCTTCCGCATTTCAATTGTGGCTTCCCAGTCCATTTTTCTCGTTTGCTAAACTGTATAATTCTGCGTAAAATGTTTTCAATTTGATCATCACATTGTTTTTGTCACTTTATCATTTTGTATTTTTGATATATCTTCAATTCGTTTTAGTAATTACATGTACATGTAGTTTAACATTTTATTTTCTTCACTTTTTTGGCGTTGCAAGGTTTTCTCTTGTATCTAGCTTTGGCTTTTATTCTTACTATTAGGTCTGTCAAAACAGAGCAGGCCTACGTTATTTAATAATCGCGCAGTCTAGATATCCAACAAGGTTTTAGATCACTTTATTTTTATTTGTTTGTATCATGGTTTCTTGCTAGCTTAATTCAAACTATTTTATCATTGAACGTTCTCATTGGTTCTGAGATTGGTTCCTTTAACCCGTTTGTGGTTTGATAATGGTTTTCCTTCGTACTTTAACATGTTTTTAAATTGTTAATCAAATAGTACTAATCACGTTACATATTTATTTCTAATCAAAAGTAATCTTTGTTCATTTTTATCAACAACGATATAGTAGACGTCAGAAATTTAAAGCTTGCAATTTTAATTTGGTTCATGATTGGGCCTGATACCAAGCCCCTATAGTGTCCTTGAACTTCAGAATGGACTCTAGCGCATGATATTTAATACTATTAATAAAAATATTATAACGAAAGGTGAACGTTTGAATGTTACATGTACATATTATTATAATGTCCAGTTTTTTTGCATGTGGTCAAAAGAGAAATGACATTTTTAAATTTGACTTCTAAATTTTTTGTCAGTACATAATTGTCTTTTCAGTTGCACTAAGATTTTATTGTAAATACATGGTGACGAAATCTGTAACTTTTCACTACATTCTTTTTTTTATTTTATGAAACGTTGCATGTTTCAGCGACGGACTCGACTGATAGTGGCGTGCGAAGTTTTGGAAACGGAAAGCCAACGCATTTGGAGAGGTATTCAAAGTATATCCAAAATTTGATCACAGAATTTCCGTGTGCTTTAACTGAAATATGCATTCCCTTCATTACTTTTGTTCGCTTTCGTTAGTTTAAAGCAATATGGTAATGGTTTGAAATCTAGGTTCTGCTAAATGATGTTTGCGCTGCGCTTTGCTTCAGATCAAATCCAATCTGGTTGGAACAATGTGGTGAAAACGCGTATCTTGACTACACGCATTCTGCGGAGTAAGTTAATTTGAAAGTTATTTTTAATCTAGCAGTTCAAATTAGTAATTAATCTAACGACTCATTGACGTGATAACAAACTGATGTGCAAAGAGCCATAGATAGCGCTAAGTGTGCTAACAGCTCTAAGTGTGCATGATGTACAAAAACCTATTCCAAGTTTTTTGGCCGACAGTATTTTGTTCATATTTTGGCTATGGGTCCGCAGGCAGTAAATTATTGAATTTGCAACTAGTGTTTAGCTTTGTTGAAAATTAATTTAAATCTAGTAATTATGTCGAGATAATTATGTCAAGGTAAATTTGCAAAGAAGCAACAAACCTGTTGTGAAATGGACCTCTATGCGATTCAATCTATCAAGATTTGTTATGAAAATAAAATGTCATATCTCTCTTTGTCTATCAACAGCGCTACCAAATTGCGCGTCCTTGGCATTCAACTTCTGCACACCTGGCAGGACGTTCTTTTCAATAATTTATTTGCTGGTTAAGTAAATAATATTTATCATAGTAAGAAATCGCTGATTAAACTAAATATTTATCTTAATTTTATCGCGGCAGGAGTTCGATAGACGACAACGCCATCACTCAGAACTCCCTCGAGAACAATCGCAACAAGCAACATAATCATCGCACGAATCAACTGAGCGATCAACAAACAAACGTTGAATCACTCGCTGTCCTCCAATCAACAGCCTTCAAGACCAACAGCACTAAAACTAAGCGGCGATCAAAATCAGGCGCCTCGACCTCCGATCGTACTAGCCAAAAGTCAGCTAGTCCCGCATCCGATCGCACCAGTTCTGAATCCATTGGTTCTAAGTCTGAAGGAGGCGCCACAAGTAAACAGCGACTGGGGAGCAACAGCAGCGACCAATCGGCGCCCAGGCTTAACGGAATACTGCGGACGAACCATTCTGTGCCAACCAATGAGAAGCTAGATGAGTATGGATCAACCAATGAGAGGTTAGAGCGAGAGGAATCGTACGTTAATGGTGGGTTTACACTACAGTCTACGATTGTCTGAGCAATTGTTGAAATCTGTATGAATTTGTCTGCATGTTGACTCTGTGCTTAGACGAAATGGAAATCACACATTATTACTAGATATGCATGTGTCATAAGTTAGTTGGGCTAAGTCAGGTGATTTTCAATAACCCTAAAGTGACTGCTATGTGTGTGCAAATATCTTTTTGTACTTGAATGGTGGATATAACGGAGATTTTCAGGTACTGTATTTAAGTCCTCTCTACTATAGATCCTCAAATAACGAAAAATTTGGAAAATAACTTCGACTCCAATAGCTTGGCAATGCAATTATCTTGGCATTTTAAAAAGTCAGCATATGAACTTGTCGATCTATTGCATTTAAGAATGATGTGTTTTACTGATATAAGTTGTGTATGACATGTCACATTGACATTAAGCATTCCATTAAATGCAGCACATGGACCATAATTATTCACTGCTTAACTTCTTCGTTATTTTTACTTTGATTTTGATCCCTGCGTGAATAATTTATTGTAATATTTGCAAGCTTCCTCTACGATAACAAAGTAAAATACCGTGAGAATAGAACTGCTTTTACACGCGTCGAAAACCACGAGATATAAAATACTATGCGTAAAAAATACTCGCATTTTGTAAAACAAATTCTATTTCATAGCGGTTTCTCTAATAAGGTGTTGTGTCTAGTCATGCTTAGAAGGCTCACAGAATAATTTAAAAACTAAAGCTGTTCTTTCAGCTTTTCTAAGATGGGCTAGCTGGCAACAAGGACAGCATTTTTTAATGTGCACAGAGCTGTTCATCTGTTTGAAATTAGTTGAATTGTGGTACATCTTCGTACAGTTATCTATTTTAAGTTAATCAAATTCCGCATGACTGTTGCTTAGTTAGGCCTACTGTGTCACGTTAGTGCGACTGTGCTGTGTCCTAGCACTGATTTGAATCGTTATGCTTGCTGATAGTTACCGCAAAGAAATGTTAGAATAAAGTTAGCTATGCGTGGACTATTTAATATTTATACGTTATCACTGAACTATTTATGTGACGTTGCCGTTAATGTTTTTGCGTGCCTTTGATACTGATGATGATAACATTGCTGCTGATCTCTAGATTTTTATCTAATAACCAATAATGAATTTATGCTGTCATGCTTAGGCCTTCACTGAAGCCTAGATTGATAGTGGCATATGAAAGTGCTTGAAATTTATTTGCTAAACTATTCCGTGGTTGTTCGAACATTTTCTTTTTTCTATGCGCATAACAACGATATGCAACTGTTTTTTTTAAAGCGCAGTCATTGTTTTTGTATATTTTTATGCAGCGTGCTAGCCAATTCTGAATTTATATGTTTGATCTGATCTCAGTTAACAGCATTTTCCTAGTTTTCAGTGTGGCATTACAAATCTCATTAATGCCAAAAATATGTTGCTGAAAATCATGCACAGTTTCTACACGTTAGATGCTGAAGATGCTTGAAATTAGAGGCTCAGCTATTGATTATTTACAGGGCTTGTCCTCTTTAATTATTTGTGCTTTGAACAAGAAAAGGAGATGCTTTTTCAATTTGGCTTGACATAAAATGCTTTTGGTTTGGAATCCCGGTGACCGCAATTAACATGACAGGTTTTTTAAGGGATGTTTAAATAATAAAACACCCGATTAATTATTGTTCAATTAAATAAAACACAAATTTAGTCAAAGCTTGCTAAGGGGAGGACAGAAAGAACATAATTACAGTAGGGTAGTTACAGTCTACCTCGAATGACGACGGCTGAGAAACTTGTATTGCAGGAATATAGGTCTCGTTGAATTTTTAACATTACCTATTGGTTGCAAATTCACCATAAACGTGGATAATTATTACTATCATTGTATCGATTGCTACTTCACATAAAAAAACTGACATAATTATAAGAATGTAAGATAGTGTGTGATCATTTGAATATTGACCGTACCTGATATTGTTGCTGGTGTTGATCGCCGAGATTGTCACAATTATGATTACAGATCGTGATCAATTTGATATATTGTGTCACGATGAATCAGTGTATGCATACAAATCTGTGATTACAATTGTTTCCTAATTAATTTACACGTGTTCCGATTCGTCTGATATCGCAAAACCTTTATAATGATTTTGCTGCGGTCTCGTGAAGAAAAATGATGAAAAAAGCTTCAAAATAGCGCCATGCCAGACAGACTCGTAGGGGTTCACTGCGTGTCGAGGAGGAAGCTGGAGTTGAGGCTTTTTCTAAGCAAAGTCTCAAAGTTGCAAAGTTGCAGTTGCAAAGTCGCAAAGTTGCAGGTGCATTTTAGCTAAAATATCCGACTAGGGGTTATGGATCCCATGCCTGTAATATTCTATCTACTATCATGTATGACACTAGTGAATAAACATCGCATTAGTACAACGACCTTTAGCAGAGTACATAATTGCATGAACACAAGGAAGCCTATGTTTACTAATAAACTACTGTTTTTCACACGTCAACGCTAAACAGGCGTAGTCCTCCGATAATTATCCGCTGCACTACACTCGCCCAATCTCCCATTGCTTTCCAATCTCCCGCCAAGCCCCCCCGCTCTTCCCAAATCTAATCCATACATCCCCCCACCTACCCCCCACAAGTTTCTGTCGCAGTTCAGCATATCCTCCGAACCCCCGTTCTCCCTGTATACCCCCACTGTTAACCCATTTCCACCCTGCGCCCCGGGGGCAGGGTGAGCGAGTGAGTAGAAGCTGTTGTTATACGCCGGAGGAGCGCCGTTGCACGCCCCCTGCCAGTCCTCGGCAGCCCCAGGCAAGCAGAGCGAGTTTTCTCCCTCAGGGGGGTCAGGGGCAGAGCCCCCGTCGCGCTCCGTGAAGGGGAGGGCACTGGGGCGGTAGTCCTGGAGGCCTTCGATCTTCAAATCAAATACACGCAATGCGTGCAATTCAAGAAATACGTAATTAGAATGCGCTAGTTGACTATGATTGTGTCATGCAGTTGACTGGCTGAAATAAAAAAATACAAAACATGAGTGAGGCTGATTCAAATCACTTCGCCTAAATTGGCCAATCCATACAGCCCATGATACTTCAGTGTCAACATTATTAGTTACTAACCGCCTAACTACTGCTAACGCTAACTACTCTAGTATCGGTAGTAAGAAGCAAAATTTTAAAACAAGCGTAAGCATGCAACGAATGCGTAAAACCCTGATACAAACGCGGTAAGAACTGAATTAGCCATTAATAATAATCTCTAATTTAAATTAATAATAATTAATGATTGATCATCATCCATTCCAAATAAGAAGTCCGAAGAAGAAGTATCTATACAAGGAGTTTCTCTGCCATCCTGTCATCTTTTATTTCTTAAAACGCGCGTGTCACCTTCTTGCGGAGGTCATGCTTGTGGCGCGAGATGTAGAGATACACAGACAAGACGCCCGTCAGTTCCGCGCAGCTGAAGGATACGACGGTGAGCACGAAGGAAGCGCCGTACGAGTACTCGAAGCGAGGCGCGTCGAGTGGAGACTTGGCCTTGCCGCCCGCCTCCTCCGTGATCGCGCCGATGAAGAGGATCATCCCGATCAACGTACACAAACCTGAGCACGCAGTTGCAGATATAATGGCTGAGTTCTTCTAAAGGCAGTTTTATTTATTGCACTAAGTGAAGACTAAGCAATAGTCCAAAATGAGACTTTTAGAATTCCATAACAGATCTGCTACTACAGGTCGAAGTAGGCGATAAAAATCATTGCAGTAGCCTATGTACACAATCAAGGATTTTTCAAGAGAACTAAGAAATAGTAGCCGATTACACACAAAATCAGTTGCGAGGTCATAGGCTGGTAAGAATATTAATCATGCAAGACACATTGCTCTAAGCGGGTAGCCTATTCGTGGTGGGAAAAAACGCCTCATCGCACACCGTCTCACATCACTATACAAGCTGTTTCGTGAGGAGCACAAATTTAATAAGTGAATACACGTGAATACATGTAGGCTACCTGAGCCGGATACGTGAATACACAACACTGCACTGCAGAACTAACACAAAGCCGATTGGTCACTAACACTAGCACATACTACTGCACTAGAACACTAGCACAAGGGCGACAGGCCCATAGATCTGCTACAGTTGGCTGACCTGCGATAACGAAGAGAATGCCCGACACGAACGTGAGCGCCGTCCTGCGGCGGTAGCAGTGAGAAGTGAAGCAGACTATCTGAGCGGCGAGCAGAATGAGGAGGCTGAGGAGGGGAAACAGCGTCGCGCGCTGCATCGACACTGCGCGGCACCAGACAACAAGCAAGTTTCTATGGTGTAGTCACGTGGTTGAGCAAGTCTCTATGGTGCAGTGGCTTGGCACGTCTCTATAGTGTCGTGGCTGTGGTGTAGTTTCTGTGGTGTAGTTTCTGTGGTGTAGTTTCTGTGGTGTAGTTCCTGGCACACAATAACATATGTGCCATATAACTAAAATGAGTGAATTTAACTTTTTTTGAATACTCAGAAACTATATACAACGGGTAGACTAAAAAACGCAAAATCTTTATGCAGTAAGATATCTCAGAGGCAAAACTGTGTTATCAATACGATACCAAAAGGCCTACATACTGCAAACAGCCTACATGTACATGCTGCCACGCTTTTTGCAGCGAACATGCAACAATAATTTAATGTTTCACATTAATTTAAGTTGAAGTTCTCCTTCAACTTACATATGATGGCGTCAGTTGGACCAAGTCCGTCCTTGCTCTCCTGGCTGAAGTACACCACCTTGCCGCACCAGCGGGGATACACGTCAAAGTCTGAATGGCAGGCAAAATAAATACACTGGAAGAGAAGCTTACGAGCAAATCTTAATCCATTCGAGCCAAGAATAATGAATATAACAGCCTACTACATTTGCAACGCTCTGAAGTTTCAGCATTGCTAGAACTTTGCCAGTCGCGTAATATCTCCGCAAGACTCTTCTCGCATTGCCAATTACAGATTCAGAAGTAGCGGTGAAGCATCAAGACAAGATTACTGGCAACGACAACGCCGTGTCCTATAATTACAAAACTAGCAGGTTAGTATGCACTGATGAGGCGCATTGTAAAATCGTTACCGATCAGCGATTTTTCTGAGAAGCGGTATTAATAGACTCAGCTATACGGGGGAAGGACAAAAGGCGGGAGTTATAATAACAGTGAATAAAAATAATGATCAGTTTAGAGTCAGTTTCGGTGTTCTGTGACGTCATCCGAGACCTCCCTTCGCCGTGGAAATCCATTAAACGACGAAGGAAATCCATTAAACGATTGATGAAAACCAAAGACGAAGGAGTTATAATGGGGGAGAGTGGTCGAGCAGAATAATGCAGCGGAGATTGATTAGCTCTGCCGACATGTCATGTGTCTGCGCCGCAGCTGCATTCGTGCTCGGATTGCATCCACGTCTCTGTCTTTGAACATCGGTTTTGACGTGACCGCCGCTAGATGGATAGAGCGGGGTCCTGGCAACGGGTAGCTTCCCGACTGGAGCTGTCCACGATGTGTCTAGCGGGGCTTTCGCACGCTGACAGCAATAATCGCTTGGACGATACAGCGTGCCAACGATAGATTATTGTAAAACGAATTACGTTGTTCAATATGGAGGCCTGCGACGTGGGCTACACATACATGTAGATAAGACTGCGTCAGTAAAGTAATAATAAGTAATAATAAGTGTACGCGCTATTGAAAGAATTGTAGGATTTTTGCGATATACCGGTACTAAATAAATTTGAACAAAATATATTATTAGAGATTAAACGGATGAGTTGAGTACTACATAAAAATATTGAACAAAGATATTACAAAGAGATTAAACCGGATGTGTCGAGCGCGCTGACCGTAATTTGTGCACCTGCGCCAGAGCCCCGTGGTGGTGCGCTGGACCGTCACGTTGCCCGTCGTCGACCCCTCCACCTCCCTGCGCTCGACGGCGTGCAGCCAGTAGTCCGTGCAGACAGCCACGCTGAGGCAGGCGAAGGACGAGCAGGAGAAGACGAGGGTACTCGACGTCAACAGCGTCCTCTTGTTGCAGTCAGCGCACATAGCTGGGGACCGCTCGCTGCTTCTTTGTCTAGTTGATTCACGTATCTGGGGACCGCGTGTTGTTCTTTGTTTAGTTGATTCAAATAGCTGGCCCTTTGTTGTTTTGTCTAATTGATCCACATAGCTGGCCCCTTGTTGTTTCTTTGCTCATAGGCCGTAGTTGAGTTACATACTTGTAGTTGGCCCGCTTGTTGTTCTTTTGTCTAGTGAAACATGATCCTGCTATTCAGTCTATGGAGTAGTTTTATGCCGCTATGTACTTTTAACATTGCAATCATCGGAGGCCGCTAAGAGGATAGTGGGCGGATACGGCCGCTGACGATGAATATCATCGACTTTCTCTGCTAGTGATATTCCTACAGCCTTCATTACAGGGTGGCAGCTGTAGCAATGCCGCACACACGACGCGTGTCGAAAGCAAGCGCAAATGACATCTTCGTTCAATACTACATTCCTCTCATCGCCTGAGAGCCAGCAAATTGAAACTCGACATTGACGTCTCAATATCATTCCACAGCAAATACTATTTCGCAGAGACCTTGATTACCTTCGGCACACGATCGCGAGCTTAGATCGTCAGCCTTTGAACTTCTTTCACTTCAAACGATTTGTTAACTCTACGCTTAAAATTCTGTACTTTCCAGTTCTTGCAGCGAGTATGCATCTGCGATAGAATCGAAGTCACGCGATCGGTGGGTATAGGCTATCAGCAGCGAGCAAGTTCCATGAAATCTCCGCTGTGTGGACATTCGATACCAAGCCAAGCAGCGGTCACGCAACGTTCTCTGTCAATAGACCGAATGCAATACTATCTAATGCCGCATGACATTAGAACCGCGGCCACATCAATACTACTCTCCTTCCCATCCTTCCTTTGCTGCGTTTCCGATGGACAAGATCATCTTCTGAGTTCTGACTATTCGAAATCTGAAGTTTTCAAGCTAATATTGTTTCGATTGTATACACGTATACAAACTAGCTTATCTAAGGCTTTTTAAACCGCTGGCTGCGAAATAGACGGCAGCGTGAAACATCGATGACCTTTTCCGTCGCTGCGATTAATTCGATCGGCGATGCTCAGCGTAAGCTGAGATACAACGAGGCGCGTCTTGTGAATGTCACATCGGGTATTCTGCTCAGCAACGCATCCCGTTCTAGTAGGCTACACGACAGCGCGTCTCAAATCAGAAATAATAATTGTGTCACGGATAGGAAAATGTGCTGCCAATTTGCCCGAGATCGGTAACTTTTCGTGGCATCCGTATGGCCGAATAAGAAGTGCTTTAATTAGTATCAAACCCTAACTCATAGTAGTCATGGTGCTGCATGGCTAATGTTGAAGATCAGAAGTCTAAAATAAGGGCCGACGCTTCGGAATTCAACTGCTTGATATGTCTATTTAATCATATACAAATATGAGAATTTGACTTATTTTCTTCCAGCACACCGCGGAACGCGGTGGTGGTCCGCGGACCGGCGCAGGTCTGCGGACCGGCGCAGGTCTGCGGACCGGCGCAGGTCTGCGGACCGGCGCAGGTCTGCGGA
>JAQIWG010004951.1:0-15240 GCA_034695025.1 Chamaedrilus cognettii | reverse complement strand
TCACTCAAGTTTTGCTTTCGCTTTGGCGCAAACGGAAATGTTTGTGCAGATGTCAGAAAAGAGAACTCAACATAAAACACGGTCAGCCACGCCTTCGATGCATCACCAGAAGGCCTAGAAGGCTATGCGGAATTGCCTCGGTATGCGGAATTGCCCTGCTTTCCCCTACCATGTAAATCAAACCGATCCATATTTATGAAGGTTAGAGCAAAATACAGCGCTGTGGTCCAGGATACCCCCTATACGCCTACCCCCTGCCGCAGCTTTGTATTCAGTAGGTAAATGCAACATAGGCTGAAATCACCACGGCCCATGGTGGAACTCTATCCAAAATCTGTTGACAACTAAAATGAGTATTCTTCTAAAGTAATTCATTTTGTAGTACTGTTCAAATCAAAATGACCCATCGTTTTCCTACACAAGAGCCCAGTTGTTAGCCAACTACAATGTCTAGCATTGAAGATGGGTTCACAACATGAAACATTATTCAGTTCTATATAAAAATAAAGATACTCACGTTCTTGCAGCGAATCGGCAGCTTTGTAAATACTTTTCTCAAAAGCAAAGGCATCTGCTGAACTTTGAAACGTCAAGCCAAACTTCTTGCTGCCCGTTTGCCAGTGATGAAAAGTTGGATTTGCCTTTGTATACTGGAGGTCCCGCTTCAGCGGACAATTCAATATGATCTGTACAAACACGCAGCCCAAAAAAATAAAAATTTATACTACACCTACTTCAAAATAATAAAATTAAACACGGATATTAAACATAATTTTACATTTGTAAAACGTCAGTACTGACAATAGCAGACACACGCAAAGATCAGTAAGAAACACACATCAAAACTAGGATCTAGATTTCAAAATGTACGCATAATTAGTCAAAGTGTTGGGCATTAAACGAGTTGGAGTGGATTCTGGATAAGTTTGCAAGACGAAACATCTGAAAAGTTGACTCTCCCCTTCAATTCAAGGCCCGATGTTTAAAGTGCTTAAAGTGCGTGTGAGTCTTATATAGCCGCACTCAAAATTCAAAATGTGTAGGTTTCCGTACCCTAGATCATGTCAATACTACCTTTGGGGTGAATGCAATTAAACTATCATTCCGACTGTAAAGAACTTCAAGATGCCATAGTGCTGTGGTCATTCAGGAAATAGTATTCGGTACGTTGAAGCTACCTCCTGAATGCTCTAGGTTTATTCCCTGCTTTTATTTGTCTTCAAACTTTATGACAATTGTATATTAAGCAAATTTACCGCAATGTTCCAGGTCTCTGAGTGTTTCCAATAATTTAGAACAGTCATAGTTATATGAGAATTCAAGAATTGAGGTGAGGCGTCTTCCATCTAGTGTGTTCATTATGTCAAGTCTAATAATGGTGTCTAATATTTGGTTTTACATAGCATTATGAAACTCATGGATCTGAACCTCATGTGAGCCTCATAGCGCTATGAATCTATTTCAGTAGAATCAATGTTTCACAAAAAAATTCACAAGAATCACAATTTCACAACAATCAATGATTGCTAAATAGTATCATATGACTAATAATAGCTATTATGGCTATAAAGTAATTTGATAGATTTGCAGAAAACGTGAGTCAAATTTGTAATTTGAATGATTTTCAGGAAATCAAGCAGCATACAAAGTCTTAACCTCAAAGTATATACCAAACACAAAATTACAGATAAATCGCAGCAATGAATAACATCATACAGCGTGGTCAGCAATCCTCTGGCCTTGTATTAAGTATTCAACCGAAAGGTCGGTTTCTTTGCTGAGGTCGAGCCTGCGCAGCCCAATGATGCTCATGCCCCCGCCCCCCAGGGGCACCCAGCCCCCCGTGCTATCATCCCTCGTCATCACCTGTGCCTTCACCCGCACCAAGTAGTCCATGCTGAACAACAAACAACATCCCAGCTCTAAAACCGTATGCCTAATATATATAATAATCTTAATATATATAATAATCTTAATATACATAATAATCTTAATATATATAATAATATATTCTAACCGCCTTTTTGACCTGTATTATGTTAATGTTCATGCTTTCACACAGGTTAGAAGTTTTGTGCCCTGATGAGGACTGCTGGAGCTGGGTTTTTACGGCCGGATGCCCTTCCTAACGTCAACCAAATGAATAGCTATCAGGCATGGGGTTTTCAGCTAGCGACACTTGTGCGTTTAACAGCCTTGCTGATGAGCCTGTAACGCATGGTTTCATAGTTGCCGGCGCCGGTACTTGAACCCTGATCTCTGCGCACCACAGCGCCTCGCTGTATGACTCTATGACTTAATTTGTAGAAATTATACTGCCAATGGGATGAGCAAATTGGATAATATTTAACCTCGAGAAATGTCCGAGGGAATGATATGAAATATCATAGTAGTTGGATCAATTAGGCTAACGCATTCAATTTGGCAGATTTTATGGTGAGGTAACATCTCAGGTTTTTTACCTGCGCACAGCAAAAAATCATCCTTTAGGGTGGAGTGCAGTATAGTGAAGTAGAATTAGAAGTTGAAGATGGACGCTTGTACTTACTTGCTAGGATGAGGTGGATCGCCGAGATGGAGAAAGTCACACCCATCCTCGGCCCCATCGAAGCCTTGTCCATCGCAGCTGTGCACAAAGGCGTAGCTCGCCGGGTCTGGGGGGCAAATCCCGTTGTCAGTCGCCATCACTGTAATCCCAATCGCCAAGTTTGGCCGAACGGAAGTTAAAGCTTCCCAAGGCTCACATAATGAGCAGAAGCTCGCAACAGAAGTTAACCCACTTCGTTAAGCATGATATAGGTCAAGTCAGGTGAAGCTGAAGTTGTCGGACAGCCGGTACGCCCTATGTCATCTTCATTAAAGTCTGATTTGAGTGTCTGATCGGAATCCTACGATTATCTTAAATTCTAGGATTATTACCTTAGGTCTATCGGACTCGATATATAACCATAAGCACCGCAATTACATAGTCCTATAGTCCGACGTAAGTCAATAAGCCTGGGCATCACACAGTGACAGCCCTACATAAATTCATAGGCTGCACAGCCCTAACTCCACAGACATTCACACAGCCCTAACTCTAGACATCACATAGCTCGATCCATAAACTACACAAATCGGTTACAAATCCATGGGCGATCAACCTGCCGCTGTAGATCTTCCGCCGTACGGATCGGTTACCACGTCAGTGTCCTACAATTTGACTGGAATTGTTCTCCTTGATGGGCCCCACGCTCGCGGTCCCTATCATGGAGCAGGGCAGTCGGCCGCTCCATGTACAAGAAGGCCTGCTGTGTCAGTGGCTCCAGCCCACAGCTGCTGCGACTGCTGCTGTTGACGATGGAACTACAAATTATCCGCCTACGCCCGCCCGTCATAAAATCCGCAATCGAAGTGTGTCCAGCCCCTCCCGAGCAGAGCCTACGCGCGCTATCCGAAGGCCTAGTTAGATCCGACGCGGGACTCCCACATCAAAGGCACCCGCAGACCTACTGGCACTAGGAGCCGTGTGGCCTATCTGACAGATCATTGAGAGAAAGATATCTATTCCATTGCGGCCCTGCCGCCCTAGGCTACAACGTGAGGCCGTCAACAAAACGGAGAGCGGGCTGCGGTCAGTGACTCATTAATCCCTCTCTGACGGCAGTCGAGCTGCAGCTGCAGCAGCTGCTGCGCACAGTGCAACAACTAACAGCTGCTTGATGCAGCAGCTGCTGTCCAGCAGCTGCTGGAGCCCAACCCACGGCACCACTGCAGCAGCCGCAGCAGCAACGCCTCTGATGCAGAAGTGAGAGAAACAGCTGTAACAGTGGCAGAAGCAGCCGAAGCAGACTGAAGAAGCAGCAGCAGTACCGCTGAAGCAGGAACAGCAGTTGCTTCCATTGCAATAGGCCGATAATGCCTATCGTCGCAGCTGCTGCCAGCAGACTGTAACTTGGCTCCTGCAGTACTGGGTAGGCCTACATACGCCAGGCCTTCGCGCCTACTCGGATACCTTTCCAGCTGCAGCTAGGCCACCGCAGCAATTATTTGTTGATGTATATCCTTCCCATTGATATTATAAGGGATTCCTTAACCTATAATTCGGAACCGGCGCCAAGATTTGTTTTGGGAAGGGCAGAGTGTATAGAGAGAAAAAACTAGGGAGTGAGACGCATAACGAAAGTGGAACTGTTGAGGGGGCCAGCTATAGCTCGAGATCTGATCGAGTTGGTACTATGTATACATATCTCACCCCCTCCCCCCCACCCGCTGTCTCGGCCGCTCATCGTTTGTTTTCACATTTTAAAGAATAATCTTTATCATGTTCATGATTCTATCCACGGCTGATTTCATCATATTACCGATATCATTTTATCCATATCTGATTCCAACGAGCATTGATACGCCTGCTAACTGGTGGCATGGGCTACTGTGGTTAAGTTAATTGCAGATACACGAGAGCGTTGCTACCAGAATGCAGTAGCTGACCTACTTAGAGTAGGCCTGGGCTAAAACTTAGGCCTTTTGATGTCGGCCTTGAGGTGTGATGGGCAAATCTTAGAGTAGGCTTTCGCATGCAAATTGCTACAAAATCCACAGAATACTTAATAGTAGGTCTAAATGCAAATGATATAAAATAGTAGGCCTATTCAAAGTAAGCAAAATATATAATTGGTAGTAAAATACATTCAACCAACAAGTACTGCAAATAATAATTGCCCCCAAAGAAGAAGAATGATGCATTGTCTTGTAGCCTATTTAGAAGATTAATCTAATTACAAAATCCACTAAAACGCGTCGTTTGCCTACATTGTTGTTGGGCGTAAGCTTCATCAGGTAATTTGGGCAAAACGCACAGCCTATTACATGGAAGCAAGCGTTTTGTCAAGGTGCTTTGGTTCATTCAATTCTACTTGAGTGGTAACTTCGATTTGTACTCTTGCTGTCGTTCTTTTAAAAATGGCCGCTGCCGAAGAACATGCGGATGTTGAAATCATGGGTGAAACAGAGAGCGCTGACAACTTTGTTTTGCCTAAGACAAAGGCCCGAAAGCGGAAACACGATGGAGATCAGAGTTTCGCAGTGGGCATGGACACGCTCGACCCTGCTGCACCAAAGCGTCCAAATCTGCCACAGATAGACGGCGAACACCTCATGGTAGGTTTTGGTAAAATATAGGCCTAACCTGTCAGGGGGCTGGTGTCGGCCCGATTTGTCTAAAACCGATTCGTCTAACGGCGTTTAGGGCCGAATCGTCTAATGAGAAGGACCGTTTCGTCGAACACAATTTATCGTCTAAACCGATTCGTTTAAAAATATTGGGACCGAATCGTCTAATGAGAAGGGCCGTTTAGTCTACTTCTAACATACCTAGTGTTGGGCCAATACAGGGCGGCCCATAAGCATTGCCCAACTTTGGAGGCTTATAACTTTGGCAATTGAGCAAGTTTTTCATGTGTAATATATAGAATTAAAGCCAGTTATGTCATTCAGGCATTGTATTCAGCATTAGTAGCCTAATCTTCGAGAACTTTGAAGTTTGGACAGCTGACTAGGATATCGAATTGATAAAGCCTATGATAGAAGTACATAATTAAGTGCATCTTGGAAAATTATTTGTCCTTCAAGATTACTGTAGCTTATGAGACGGTAATCGTTCTGGCGCCAAGTAATTTAAAAGCTAGTTTAGACGAAGTGGGCCCTCTATATTATCTACATGTAGACGATTCGGTTCTGGAAAATTCTAGGCGATTCGACATTAGAGATTCGGCCTCCATGCATCAATATGAAAGTTAGATGAAACGGACTCTGTGGATGACTTACGTTAGACGATCAGGTATTAGACGATTTTAGACGATTCGGCTGTGGACGAATCGGACGCTCTCCAGGGGGCTGCCCGCACAGCATCTGTAAATTTTAATGTCAGTGCCAACTTCGAATTACTCCGTAAAATGTGGCGTGCTTCTTAATTACCCAGCCTACTTCCAGCGGTTCATGATTTTGTATAACTACGGTACTGTATGATTTTTTATATAGGTCTTTCCTTGACTTACTTAACTTAACTTATGCATGCTAGTACGTGGGCTATTACATTTTGTCATCATAACTATATTGTTTTACTGCTATTACCAATCTGACATTGGTAATAGCAGTAAAACAATATAGTTATGATGACAAAATGTTGTAATAGCCCACGTACTAGCATGTATAAGTTAAGGGAAAAAGTTTTGTGCACATCATCTGCTTATTAGGAATACAACAGGCTGGTAATATAATCATGATAAATAGATTAATGCCATTCTTTTGCCTTTCTTGTGTATTGTCAAACCATGTTTCATTAACGGTATTCTGTAAATTTTTGGTTAGGGTGTTGGTGGTGAAACGCGCAAAATTCCCATCCCCCCTCATCGCTACACGCCTCTCAAGCTCAATTGGCTGAAGCTGGTCGAGCCAATCGTTGAACATCTGCACCTGCAAGTTCGTCACAACCTCAAGACCAGGAATGTCGAAATCAAGGTCGGTTGTGTGAAGCGCCTCTTCTAGCTTCTCAAGAAATGTTCAGTAAATTTATTTATAAATATTTATATTTTTATATATATAGATCTTGGCGGGTATTTTTTGAGCCTTTCTTTATTGTGCCAAATCTTGGACGGTCAGCTGTCCCTAGCTGCATCAGATATATTAAACTTGTTGCTTCGTTCATTGTCATATAAAACGAGTACTTAAACTACCAAGGACAAAGTATCAATGAAGAATTTTTCGAAGGCCTAATTGTTGCTAGCTGCTACAAAAATTATTTTCTATCGATCGACAGATCGAAGTTTGGCGGCGTGTGCGTAGATATTACAATTGATATGTTTGTGACAGTTCGTCCAATAATATTCAATTTGTCAAAATTTGCACAAATGCTTTACTACTTGCCAGACTGTTGCCTGGCAACTAGCTTCTCACAGAATTACCAAAATGGACAAAAAATTGGACCACTGTGATCTCACATGCTCTTAATATTGAAGAATAATTAAGGACCTTAGAAAAACACGAGGGCGTTATTTTTCCGTTGTTTTTTCAATTTCTAGTATATCTGGCGTTTTTTCAGATTGCAGCATAAATCATGTTTTTTGCTTTCCCGCATAAAATTGCATATTTGACCAGTTTTTCGTTTATTTCTGCATAAAGTGTAATTTTTGTGACGTAAAACTGGTTTGAATTAGCTCATTTTTAATCATCAGTAAGGCCTCTTAAAAAAAGCGATAGCATTTTCTTTTTTTTTCCTATTTTTTTTCTATTTATCGCATAGTTATGGATTTTTCGGATAAACTGGTGTGTTTTCCCATTTTCCGCATAAATTGCTGCATATTTCTCAAATTTTGCCACATTTTTTTTACGTCTCAAAGAATAATTACTGATTTAATGCTTGTTGCATCTATAGTCGTCAATACAGCTGTGGTTAACCCTTTGTTGAATATACAGATCTCAGAACTCAGTCCCAGCCAAGAAACCTATTGACTGGTTGTTTCCTCTTTGTACCAGTTTGTGCCAATGTTTGTTCAGGTTTGCAAGGAGACGACAGACATCGGTGCTCTACAGAAGGCCGCCGACTTCATCAGAGCTTTCACTCTCGGATTCGATGTTGATGTACGGGATTTTCTTCCTCTAGGGGCGTGTACATTGTTATAGAATTGATTTGATCTCGCTTCGTTTGATTGGCGAATGCTCAGACTAAACATTTTGGTAAATGGCTATTTACTTAAATTTTCCATCTCAGTTTTTATATGATTGACGGGATGGCTAAATAAATCTCTGTTGTTAAATATTTATTAATAGATTTTACTGTTAAATGTAATTGACTCTAGCACTAGTTCAGCAGTGCTCACTGTTCAGCCAATCAAATAATTTGGCTTGACACAGTTCACTGCTTTCTTTGACGCTGTCGCTGTTTAATTGCACTTCTTTTATGCAAAATGCTTGATGATTGAAGAATTCACTAGCGGCTAATGTGGGCTTGGCTTAACTTCACTAGCAAGTCATTGTGGGCCGAGCACAGTGACAGGCCACAGTGGCCTGTCACTGTGCTGCGTCGGTCACAAGTGATGTGGTGTTACGCCGGCATTGGGTCGATAATGATGATTATTCTGTTATACACAATCTGTGCAGGATGCTCTGGCTTTGATTCGTCTCGATGAGCTCTTCTTGGAATCGTTTCAAGTCACAGATGGTGGGCACCTTTGTGCAATATTTGAATTTAACAAAGCATTTATTACACTTCGATGTATTATTTTGCACCATCTTTTAGTATTTTTTTATCACTCGCCAGCAATAATTTTCAGATCATTAATGTTGCTTGATGATGACAAAATATGACTTTTACGCAGGTGCTGTCATAAATTCACTAGTATCATAGTTAAATGGCAAAAATGAATGATGATACAGTTTTTCAACCCTGATATAGCTATCGAACAGACAGTATAGTTGATGAACTAGTTTTGAGCGAATGTTTCATTGTTGCTTGTAGTGAAGCCGCTGAAGGGCGATCATTTGGCGAGAGCCATCGGAAGGATTGCTGGTCAGGGCGGCAAGACCAAGTACACGATTGAGAACGTCACCAAGACGAGGATCGTACTCGCCGACGCGTTAGTGTCGATTTACCATAAAACATTAAATTTTGCTGCATGTTATTTTGGCCGTTTTGACTCTAAGAAATTTTGCTGCACTTAGGCCTAATTGTTGCGTTTTTTGAGGACTTCAATTAAAGCTAGCTTTTGCCACTTTATTTTATACGCGCGCACAGCAGATTATACGCGCAAGTAGTTTTTGCGAGTTTTGCTAATTCGTGAAATTTGCCAAAATTACATGCACGTGAAGATTCCATGTTTTACTGTAGTTTGATATGTAGTGAGCGCTTAATCACATTATATTGAACAATAGCTGCTTTGAGTCTTAAACATGATTCGATTAGCACCAAGCATATTGTTCTGCATACAGCTAGCTTTCGCAAGACTAAATTAGTAAAAAAAAATCATTTGGTTCGAGTCATTCGATAAGAAGATTGTTTAGCATTTTGTCTGCCGAGGTTAGCACTGTTTGGTAGCCTAGCATAATTAGTTCGCTTTTCTAATCTCTTTAATGCTGCACTTTTAGTCAGGGCGGTATTCATTTTGTATTCGTTTTAATTGTAGCGAAGCCAATCTAAAACAATAGCTTAGTGATAATATATAAACTAGTGGTACTGTCATGGATTCTGTAGACTGCGATATTGTTATACACTGTATGTTTTCTACCGCCTTTGTGGCAAATAAAGTTCTATATATGTATAGGTGTTTTTATGTTTTTTATTGTGATGTTTCTTTCTAGCTGTGGCTAGGCGCACTGCTGTGCAAGCTGAGCTTATTAACATTCGTTTTTGATCGTAGAACTAAAAAATGTAATTTTTTAATGCAACTTCTGGCTGTTGTAATATTTGTGATCAACTGGGATTTTTGATGCTAGAATAAAATGACGATATTTAAAAAAAAAATTATGCTCAGTTTCAATTGTGCCGTATTCTGTATTTGCAGAAAGATTCACATTCTCGGCTCATTTCAGAATATCAAGATTGCACGAACTGCCATTTGTAACCTAATTCTTGGTAAGTTTTAACGTGATGCGACAAGTAACACAATATATATATATAGGGACTACGTTTTCGGAGTTAATCGCTTTTGAAAATTTGCAATATTCAAGATTTATTATGTGCTCTTTTTTTGGTTAGGCTAAACTCGTGGTTATTTTGCATGTAATATTCTATTTTGTACTTTAAAGGTTGTAGTACTATTTGTCAATTATTTCTATTATTTACAGTATCAGTGAATATGACGTAATTATGCGATTTTATGTATATTTGACGATGTGATTTTTGACAGACGTGTCGGATTTCTTGTTTTTTGCAGGCAGTCCTCCTTCTAAGGTCTATGGCAACATGCGATCAGTCGCGTCGAGAGCTGCAGAACGATTCTAACCCTAGCGCGTCTCTTAATATCTACGGTCAATCAATGATCGTGGTGTTGCTGACAGTGTTTACGCATTGCCAATGTTGTACAGTGTGACATGAAAATAATATAAATTCACGTGAATTTTGTATTCATTTTAATTGTAGCGAAGCCAATCTAAAAAAATAGCTTAGTGACAATATAGAAACTAGTGATACTCGACTTGCTCGTTTTATTAGGTATTGCCTAAAGAGCTTTGGTTTTGCGCGAAAGTGTGTTAGTAAAATTGAATGCTAGAACAAATATTTGAAAAAGTTGGAGCGGGCAAAAAATTAAGGAGTAATTATTTGACACAAAATTGATTTAGGCTTTCTTGAGGAATTGAGCGTTCCATACTGAGCGTTGCTATGGCTGGCAGAAATACACAAAAAACTGATCAAACGTGTATTCGGTAGGCAACAACACTTTGTTTCCATCTTGTCATTGTATGCTAGAAAGTAGGCCTGCTAGACTGAAGGCATGTTATAACGGTTATTGTGAGATATGATACAGCTCACAATACGCTATGACATGTGCTATGTATACACACACAGTGTATACTGTAGGCCTACAATGTACTACGGCTGCCAAGGTTAACGCTCGCTGTAGCTCAGCTGTGTTTATATCAACTTGTTTTGGTGCACGGGAGCTGCTGCAGTGGGCTTTAGGCTAGCCGTGGCTTACTGGAAACTTATTAGACTACAAGTTGGCTTCCCAGGAAACACGGATTCGGTTACATGGCGAAAAGTTCATGGAACAATATTAATCAATTATACAACGTGCAATAAACATCGAAAATCTTTGCTGCACTAAATCAAATTCGTTTCAGTGCGTTTTTGAAGGCCTGGAGTGAGTCTAGTTTTGCGTTTTACAAATTATTTGTGACAAACTGGTTTGGTGCTAGTACAAAACCTATATAGCCGTGAATGACTAAGCTTTTTGCTTAGTTATTCACGGGCTCTTTGTTATTCAAGCTCAATAGATCTAGTTCTGATGAAATTGATACGACTAGGCGAAATGTTAGAATCAAACTTTAAAGCTGAGAAGACATCTCAATGTAAATTGAAAAGGGGGTTGTATATCCCTACGAGGCTACGACTTCTCTCAAAATAAATATATATAACTGAATGGTCTCACCGGATAAAGGCCAGCAGCAACAACAAGCTGCTTAGCTATTGCAGTAGACCCAAGTCAATGACTAGACCATGCAGCAGCTGTTGTCTGACGTTTTGCCCTTTCCACTCCTGCATGTTGCATCAGCAGCAGACTGCAGCAATCTTGTTACAACAGTTTGGAGTCGATGCTGGCCGCTGGCGTTCCTCTTTGAAAATCTGTGGGGGGTGAGCGGTTGTGGACAGGCAGTATTATTCTCGGCCACGTTGCAACTTTGAAGTGGCCCTAGCCCCTCGACTCTCCTTGTCGATCCTGGGGAAATCGTATCAGCGTATGTCTACCCCTTAATGATAGTTGACCGCACCATAATTATTTTTACGAAAATATTTATTTGTTCGAGTAGCAGCGTTTTTGTTCCTTAATTTTTTTGTAGAATTCTTCACGGGATTTTAGCTCTACCCCCCCCTCCCCCGCAGTGTACGAGCCGCTAGATTAAAGTTGACCTCATTATCAACCAGTCAGATTGAAGCGGCAATCGTCACGTTGGAAAATAAATAAAACAACAAGTTCATTGACGCGCTTTCTGTGAAAACAATGCTCTTCCAATGCTGAAACTAATTATATTTGGCACAGGACCCTAATCAGCACATTTTGATGTGGGCCTACTAGCTCGATCTGTCTAATGTTATACCATCGATGAGGGGTGCCCTCGATAAGCGGGGTTGAAATGGATACGAATTAGGCGGTAGCACCAATAGTTATAGTTATGATGAACTAAATTATGAGTAGTTGGGTACCGATCAGCTGAAAACAACCAGTGTAAATAACACACCTCCTTAGAAAGGGTAGGCCCTATGCAATAATCTCGAGATAAGCCTAGTAGCAATCTATTTAGCGGGTCTGTGAAGGGACTGACTAATTTTACTTCGCATCGAGGCAGTAACTCAACATCTTCTGTAAATGCTAAATTGAGAATCTTTGCGGAACGGACGATTAGTAAAGGCGATCAGTGATGAACTCGGCTTAGCCTACACCAGTGTAGCAACCTGATATCTGGAACTAACAATTCGCAACCTAGTTAACATGTCGCAGGTAAGATTATATGCTGCCAAGTCGAGGCTATCTTATTGGTAACAATATCTCTGCTAATTAATGGTTGATAGTCAGATAATGAGTCAATTTGTTGATTTCTAAATAACTCATAAATTGAGCCAGAGATAGGTTGCCTAGATAGAGCATATACCTTATATAATGATTGTCAACGATCATTGTAGCCTAGTTGGTAGACTTAGCCCTTAATCGGATATTTTAGTTAAAATACATTTTGCGACATTGTGACTTTGCGACTTTCTCTATCACATCTGTATTACAATTGACAATGCAGCCTTTGTCAATATACTTTCATTCATTAGCAAGTTAGCGCTATTTTGAAACCTTTTTCGTCATATTTCTTCACTATAATGCAGCAAAACCAATGAGGTATTAAGACTTGTTGCGTGATCTGTGCTGACGAGCACAGATCACGGCTAGCCAATAGTCAATAGCCTCGGATACTATTAGAAAGGGTTTTGCACGTATTGTGTGGCTCAGGCAGGTCTAGACTAATTGCAGGCTGTGCAATTTAACTAGTTTTGAAATACGTATAATTTTAATTTGACAGGAGGACGACATCAACATGGAGTTTAACGAGCAAGGCGACGACAGACAGCCCCATTTCATCGCACTAACCGGCCCGCGCGCCGAACTCAGTGCCAGCTGCCCCCCTATGACCCCCTTCAAGTCCCTAACCCAATCCCTTCCTCCCGATGGTCTCGGCACCAGTGAGTCCATGTCGCTTCTACCCGTGACGTCATCGATGCAAGCTCTGCACCCACCGGGTTTGCCCCGCGCCCTTAGCACGAGCCCCCAGCTTGTACATGAGCCCTTGAGCAGTGTGGAGAACGCCAACAACGCGGACAAAGACGATGAAGGTTTGTCGGAAATCTTCCCGGTGTCCGGCAAGCCCCTACTGGCGACCTCCGCGCCGATAGACATTCCGACGAGGGGCGGATCCGGCTGGCGGAACAGCTCCCTGGGTGGAGCGAAGGAATCCAGATCGGTTCCGAATGAAGGCCGACTCAAGAAGCAGCTCTCGGAACGCGACGCCTATCGGAATTCGAGGAACGAGCTACGTCCTCCGTCACGGAACGGCGCGCTGAGAAAAGAGTCGACGCACTCAGGGGACTTTGCGCGCGGCTCGCGGCTTTCAATCTCGTCGTTTGGGGCAGCGGGACGGTTCAGACCGTCGCTGGTCGGGTCATCAGTGTTTGGGTCGCGATCGCGCAAGAACTCGATCCAGAGCATGCAGCGCATCAACCTTATTACGGAGGCTATGTCCATCGTGCCGAGCTTCATCAGCCAGTTCTCCATCGACAGCTTTGCCGAGTTTGAGGAGGCGGCCGCTCCCAACGACAGATTTGCGACGTCGGGCGAGGGGTTTGAGTCAACGCATTCGTATCAGGCGAATCTCAACCAGTTCGACGAGCCTCCGCCCGTCGATGAATCAGGGGGGCAGAGCGCCGCCGCCCTCCTCCAGCGCTCTATGTCCATGCCGCCCAAGTACGAGTACAACAGCCAGACGCGCCGCAAGATCTTCAGCTTCAAGGACATCTTTCCGGAAATCGTTGTGAAAGACGAACCGGCGGAGGATCGAGAGAAGGAGGAAGCGGACGAGGTGGGCGAGCTGCCGTCGGTTGCCACGGCTACCACCCCCGGCAAGCGCAGGTGGCAGCAGACGATGCCTGACCTAATCGAGGGCCCGGAGAGCGAGACGCTGACGAGCCAGAGCAGCGCGGGGAAGCTGCTGGCCAAGGCCGCGCTGGCCATCAGCCGTGGCGACTACGGGCCAAACGTGGCGAAGGAGGACGTTCTGATGGCCGTGCGCGAGGAGATGGAGAGGAAGATCGTGTGTCGGCGCTACAAGAAGAACCTGCTCGTGCTCTGTCTCGGCTTCTTCTTTGTCTTCCTGTCCTACCTCGCGCTGAGGAACCTCCAGAGCAGCCTCAACGCACGCGACGGCCTTGGCATGTATGCTTTCAGCGCTCTGTACGGATGCTTCTTCCTCGGCTGCGTCTTTGCGACGACCATCGTCCAGCGCCTGCGGCCCAAGTGGTCCATGCTGCTTTGCATGGTCGGCATCTTCTTCTTCGACGTCGTCAACTTCTACCCGACGTTCTACACGCTGATACCCGTGTCGGGGGTCGTGGGGTTTTCTCTTGGGGTCATCTGGACGGCGCACGCGACCTACCTGACGAACATTGCGGTGAGCTATGCGCAGCTGACCGGGGAGCGGTTGCAGGACGTGTTGGTGAGGTTCAACGGGATGCACTTCATCTTCTACCAGCTGGCACAGATTGTGGGCGGACTGCTGTCGTCGTTTGTG
This sequence comes from Chamaedrilus cognettii, assembly GCA_034695025.1. Lineage (NCBI taxonomy): Eukaryota > Metazoa > Annelida > Clitellata > Enchytraeida > Enchytraeidae > Chamaedrilus > Chamaedrilus cognettii. Next base: position 720 of record JAQIWG010004951.1, on the reverse strand, counting down.
CTCAACAACGCATTTGGATCGACAGTGATCGCCGTAAATACGAGCGATACGTTCGAAACGACTCCTTACGTAGTCAATTTGTTTTTCACGCAATCGATCGCTGGAGACGCTAACTCGGTGAGTTTGTCAAACGTGGATTTACCCGTTAATGCAAATATAAGTTCTGCGCAATGTGGAACGGCGTACTGTCCGCGGCAGTCGTCAGGAAGCTCGTCGGACGTGGATCCCAACATGATCTACATGCTCGTCGGGATATTCACCGGAGTCAGCTTGATAGGGATTTTTGTCATGTTCTTCTTTCTTGATCGACTGGAGGGCGTGATGAAGAAGTCACACGCTTCTCTGGGGAGGCAGCTCGGTGCCGTGTTCAGGTTCTACGCGGACAGGAGGGTCGTGTGTCTGGTGGGCATCATGTTCTACTCCATGCTACAGTCGTCATTCATGTTCGGAGAATTCACCAAGGTATGCTGCTGCGCGCATTTTTGTGGGACCTTGTCGCATTGCAGTTGCACTTGATATGGATTGGTATGTTGATGATATTGATTGAATATGAATTGATGATGTGGGCCTCTTTGATGCGATGTCATGAATATTTGTATAAATTCGCGTGATTAATTAGCATGATGCATTTCAATATATTATAACTAGCTGGGGTACCCGGCGTTGCCCGGGTAAATGATAAATGATTTGAGAATTAATGCAATAAGAAACTGAGAAAGG
>JAQIWG010004950.1:0-15242 GCA_034695025.1 Chamaedrilus cognettii | reverse complement strand
AACCTCCTCCTCCACCCTCACCTCCTACTCGACGATGCTTCCCCCCGGGGGGACCACGGGGGAGGTCGACGCCCCCCTCAGCGCCTCCACGGCCACGGCCTCGGTCAAGTCCACTGCGCCCTCCCTCGACCCCTCAGAGTTTAGCCTGGCCGGGGTGGGGGTGGGTGGGGGGGCAGGGGGGGAGGAGGACGGCGGGGGGGTTCCCTTGGGGGCAGGGGGGGGCGATCACAGGGGGGGTTCGTTCCTGGCGGGGCTGCTGCGGTGTTTCCGGCCTGTGTGGACGATCATTGGCAAAGCGACCGCTCCCGAGCTCAAGCAACGAGGTGACATGTCAAAACTGGGAACTTCTACCCTTCCTCACGGACATACTGACTGACTGATTTCCTGGGTTAAGATTTGCAGGCGTAGTAGCCAAAAATGATGGTTAGATGCAGACTCTACGCCTAATTTGAAACAGGCAAGCGTAGCAGTGCGCGTGAGAATTGTCTATGGTGGCGTTGGCCTGTGCTGTGTTTAATGCAGTTGCGCTATGCATGTTTAAGAAGGAGCAAGCGTAACGCTACGCATGTTATCAGGGCCAAACTTAACCCTATGAATTCCCGTATATGGAAGAATTCAGTATTTTGTTGATATACAGAGAATCAGTGATAGCAAACTTAATTAACTTCAGTTTTCCATGATGTGGCTCATGGTGGCTTTTTGGTGTCCAAATCTTCTTGATTGAGTGGGTACAAATGAGCGGTGTTCAAACGAACGCCTCTAAGCATTAAATTTAAATCCAATACTAGACTTTATGCAGTGCAGGTGCCATGCAATGTTTGGAAGACTTGCAAAAAAATGATGTCATATTTACTCGCACAACAGTCATCATTTTGTAGAAGAACCTCGCGACCTTTAAGTCGAGATTCATCTTTAATCGTCAATGGTGATTGGTGAATACTGGAGTTAGTGTGGTGCTTGGTGCTGCAGACGACTGGGTGATTCCCTTTGAGGACATCCAGGACCTGCAGTGGCTGGGTAGCGGCGCGCAGGGCGCGGTGTTCCTCGGGCGCCTCGGCCCCGACCAGGTCGCGGTCAAGAAGGTGCGCGACCTCAAGGAGACGGACATCCAGCACCTCCAGAAACTCAACCACCCCAACGTCATCGGATTTAAGTAGGTCATCGGTTTTATTTAGGTCATGTGCGAAATTAGGTCATTGGCTTAAAGTACATCACGCTTGATGATAGATTTGGTCTGCTAGATTTCATCAATTTGTGACTAGTGTCAGCGTCTTGTCCCCTTTGTAGTTTATAGTTGGAGTTCTCTTCTTAGATCCATTCTATACCAATTTCTTGCTCAATGCCCTGCTCTCCGCTTTATGTTAGTTGGTTGCTTTTTGATGCCTCAGGGGTGTGTGCGTCCAGTCTCCCTACTGCTGCATAGTCATGCAGTTCTGTTCCAAGAGCCACTCCATTCTAGTTCCAAGCACTATGTCAGAGCCCGCTTTATGCTAATTCCTTGCTCTTTGATACCGCAGGGGTGTGTGCGTCCAGTCCCCCTGCTACTGCATAGTCATGGAGTTCTGTCCATACGGCCAGCTGTACGACGTGCTGCGTGACGGCAAGGACCTCCCCCCATCCCTGCTCGTGTCTTGGGTCCGGCAGATCGCAGCGGGGATGAGCTACCTTCACTCTCATAAGATCATCCACCGGGACCTCAAGTCTCCAAAGTAAGACTTGGCTCTCTCCAGCGCTGGTGGCGGTTTTGGGGAGTTTAAGGACGGTGGCCTTTCATGGTGTAGACACAGATACACAATACAGATTTCCTGTGACGTCATCTGGACACAGCCAACTTATTTGAGGAATTGAATTCTTGTATACGAAACGATTTTCAATTGCTGTTGTATCGTGCATGAATATGCATGTGATTAATTTCTGCCTTTGACTTGGATGTTTGATTGACATGCAAATATGGATAACTATCAAGCGGTCGTGATTATTGATTTAGATAGAGTTGCGGATGAATAGGCAGCTTCCCTTCCTTAATATATTTCTTGCGCATAGATAGTTCTAGTGAGTTTAGCAGAGCGATAATTAATGCAGCAAAGGTTAGCACCTTATTGAGTACGTGACGGTTGTAGCTCGTGCGGTTGACTTAACCTTTACTCAATCTCCGTTATATGTAACCCGTACATATACGCGCGTCTGTAGATGCAAATCTTGACAGAATATCTCTGGAAGATCCGGGTACTTCATATAGTAACGTATTCTATGGATGTAGATTATAGAAGGCTATCCTGATGGCTGCGAGAGCTGTTAAATGTGACTCCTAGACAACTATTTGTCATCTTCCATAACTGTTGTTCATCTTCTTTTCATTGCCAATTAAATTCTCTTCACGATAGCGCAGCCGCAATATTCTCCGCCGCCCGCGCGTCATACGACCTCCCCCACACGATTAACGCTTACGGCCTTCCCTTCCCCTGTCAATCTAGAGTCTACCTCATATCCCCCCTCACCACATCCCCCCCTCTTCCCCCCTACGCCCCTTTAGATCAATTTCTGTCGATAGTTGCGATAGTTGCGGCGTTCAGCGACCTATTTGTTTTCTAGATGACGCCGCCGTAACGGGGCCTAGCAGCGCGAGAGGGAGGGAGGGGAGGGGAGGGCAAGAAATAATTGCTTCAGGCTCTGACGTCATAGCCATGCACCGCCCTCCACTCTTCTTGTGCTCTCTCTGTTTACGTTCCCTCCCTCCAGCGGTACCAGCGTAAATTAGAGCAATTATTTTCATTGTGGCGTACTGCGACTATCGGCTGCCAGAAAGCTACACGCGCATTGCATATTTTAATTTAATTCATTTTTATATTTTGTGATCAGTGCACAAAATTGTTAATTATTACACAGTCTTTGCTTGTCACGAGGTCATGTTCATATACTGAATAAGAAGAATTATTTGGTTTAATTAGTGAATTGCCGGTTTTGTGGTCTTAAACGTACAAGATTGCTAAGTTTTTCGGAGAGCCTTGTTGCATAGTTTTGGAGCAAGTTGCCGTTAATGCGTCTGTCGTCAGTTTATGCATTTGAAACAAAAATTATAATATCAATTACATGATAAAGGCAATATTACTGGATAGGCTTTCTTGTTGCTCTTAACAAGGTGTCATACACGTTATTTCTGATGTATTTATAAGACCTGTTGTTTATACATGTTATGACGTCATACATGTAGCTTTATGACGCCACTTTTTACTTGTGCGCTGCAATATTAATGACTGTAATATTAATAGTGGATTTGAGACGCGTTTTTGGCGTCAGGTGACGTCATCGAGATCTTGAAATTGTATATCAATAATATATGCTACATATACGCTTGGATACGACAGAAAAGTGATGCTTTCCGCAGCTCTGATGACTATTAAAGGTGATGTTTTGAAGGGCAACTGCGTGCGTGGCTATATTTTCCTCCACGCTGTGGCCTAGTTACTAGTTTGCATAGGCTTGGTGTGTTTTGATGTCCAATGACGTCATGCGGCTAGCAGGCTGCAGGCGACAAAACAGCCTCGGCTCGGAGCCGAGAAAGAGTTGACAGTTTCTATCGATACATTGATTACACGTAGGCCTGCGTCAGTTGAACTGAGCCTGTTTTGATGTTGATATAGAAAGTCATCCTGCCTGAGGGACCTTTGTCAGGCTTTGGTTGCCTGCGGGGAAGAATGTCTGTCATTTGATAGGCCTTCCATCAAAATTCAGAACTGCCACCGACGTCACAATCAAATATTAATTTTTTATGATATATCCTTCGGGCCTCATCATGCATAAGCATGCATGATCATCCTATGCATGCATAAGACTGTGACTTCATGCATGTGCGAAAAAAAATACCAGCTGCAAAATGTGTCAATGAAATTGTGCCGCATCGTATGTTTTTGTGCAAGCACGAAATGACGCCTTCACGTTGCGTTGGCTTGGCCCTTAGGTTTGAGTTCTGATGTGACAAAAAGCCAAGATGGAGATGTTTTGTGAATTTGTATCGTGCAAGAAGTTTAAATGCACAACCACATTTGCTAAGGTTAAGTTTGAAGCATGAAAATTTCCTAAGTTGATTAAAAGTTAAAGTATCCATTGAAACTGCGGGTGGGTGGGTCGTGACATAGGCGGGGAGGTTGACCCAGTTATCATATGCAGTAATAATAATAATATAGTTGATCGATGTCAAATAGATCAATGGCTTGAACTGCCTGGCCCTGATTGATAATATTCTTGTTAAATGTATTCATCGACTAACGACTAATGCGCTAGCTGTGCTGCGCACTGCATCACAGGCCTCTGACTGCAGGGAGCCGATGCAACGTCAGCGAGGCCTCTGATTTAATGAAATTGCAAACAGTTGTTGATTTATATATGACTTTTTATTGAAATACGAAGGCGATTGATCTGTGTAAGATATATTTGATCTAGTGGCAATATAACTATGTTCGATACATCTAATACAGCAGTGCAATTGCTAAGCTGTGGTGCCTACTGAACTGGTGAATAAAAGATGTGATTACTACATGACATTGTCTCAACTATTTAGAGAGAGTTCTGATGCTTATGCACGCTTCTGCTGCTCTGCTTCATTTAGAACTGGACTGAAACAAGGGACAATTATATTAGTACTCATAAATACCCTTGATATGGGATATGGGACAAATGGCCTCTAATAAGGGACGTCCCTTAAAATAAAGGGCTTCCCTTAAAAAGGGGCGTCTAGCAACCCTGTCAATCGGCGATTGTGTGCCATCATCGCTACTGCTTTGCCTTTGCAGTGTGCTGATTGCGAAGAATGACGTCATCAAGATTTCTGACTTTGGCACGAGCAGAGAGTGGAACGAGAAGAGCACCAAAATGTAGGTGATCTAATGTAAACGGTAACGTCTGATGTTAGCGTAGCATTGATGCAATGTAACGTTACTGATGTTCTAGCGTTCTAATGTAACTAAACGCATTTAATTTTAATTTTTTATATACAATATACTATACAAATACTAATAAAATACATTAAAATACATTAAGATACGGTAAAATACATTAAAATACATTACAATACATTAAAATACACTAAAATACAAAGAATGTATTTAATAGTTTATTATAATATCTTTCACGCTCATTTTAAATGACAGCAAAATTACATGTCTTGAATCTTTTTACCGGTAAAATCGATGCCTAGTCATGGACTGAACTTCTCCGCTATACGGTACGTGAAGTTATTATTTGATTATATTTTTTGTTTTTATTTTCTTGCTTTCATCTTAAGTACGAGAACCAATCATTGCAATAACACAACATAGCATTTGTTTTTAGTTGCTAAAACGCAGACGTGTGATTGGTGGATTGCAGGTCTTTCGCGGGCACAGTGGCCTGGATGGCGCCTGAGGTCATTCGAAATGAGCCGTGCTCAGAGAAAGTAGACATCTGGTGTGTAACATGCCTTCGTGCAAATAGGCAAAATAGTCGTGCGCATTCTGTAATTGCCAATAATGATGTATATTGTCTGCAGTTATTGCTTGATTTGCTTCTGAGCTATTTAGAGCATACCAAACTTGATTCAATATTGATTCGTACCTTCTTGGTCCAATCTGTTGTGTTTATTAATTTTCGGGTGACATTTTTAACAAAAAGTCTCTGTCTATAACGTCTCCCGCAGTATCACAGGTCCCTGGCAACCTCTCAAGGCCTTTATATAGCCTCCGTGGGTCTTGATACTTCCCTTTATTCAATTTAATTTTATATTAACAGATTCACATCATTCCATGAATCTATCGATACGGCTTCTTCCTGTTTATTAGTGCATTAGATAAGTGATTAAGTCTATTTTCTGACTCCATCACAGCTAAATCCCGTTGTCATCTACAGTATTGCTCAAAAGTTTGAGCCCACCGGACAAAATCGTAATTAATATCTAATATCTTAATCTAATTTTATCGAACAGTTTTTATGTAACGATCGACTTTTGAATGCCACTCACAAATGTCAACAACAGGAAATGAAATAACAACTGTGTTTAAAAGCAAACGAACAAAGTTGATAAATTGGTCAGTGGGCTCAAACTTTTGAGCAATACTGTATATATTATCACCAATTTAAGATTATGTCATACGGTCAGAATGCTATGCGTCTAATTATCTCTCCTTTTATCTTTGTATTTTATCCCTCCCCCTTTGCGTAACTTAGTTTATCTCACCTTCCACAACTCCCAACTCAACCGTGCAGGTCATTCGGTGTGGTACTGTGGGAGCTGCTGACACACGAGATTCCCTACAAGGACGTCGATTCGTCGGCGATCATCTGGGGTGTGGGGAGCAACTGTCTACATCTCCCCCTTCCATCCACCTGCCCCGAGGGCATCAAGCTGCTTATGAGGCAATGCTGGTATGTACTCCTTCACCGTTATGTGTGAAAAATTTGAGCACTTCTCTGCAATCATGCATCTTTATTAAAATTTTAAACCATTTGAATTTACACCATTTCAATTGCATCTCGATGAGTTTTCAGTTTGCTGTGTCGTGGCCTGAGTTGCTAAAAAATGCCAGTGACTCGTATTGAGAATAAATTTATTGGTGATGTACAAATTTACAATTTAAATAAATAATAAGAATTTTAATAATAATTATAAAGATTTGACGAAGTGAGCATTTTCTTTTCTTGTCTTAATATAATTCTACAGGAGCTTCTGCTAGCTTTAAATTTCTCTTTTTCGTCCTTCAGTTAGTAGTGTGTGTCTTTCTGTTTAGTCAGAGAGTAGTAGCCTACAGTAGCCTACATATCCTCATGATTAAGTTTAGATCCATACGCCCATAATAAGGTTTTTCTTCAATTCTACGCCTCTTTTCAGGTGTATCATTGTGCATAAAAATCGACTATGATGATTGATGATGTAGGCCTACGCAGTTTTTAAAGATGGAGGAGTTTCACAATGCCTATTTAGAAGATGCGGGCGTAACGCTACGCATGTTATATAGCAGGTTATCATCAGGGATTTATCCAACCCCCCTCCGTACCCCCCCAATACCCTCCCAGTTTTGGAGATACAATCCACCAATTTCAAAATCCTGGATAAATCCCTGGTTATCATACAATGTAGATTGGCTGTGTTGTGCTGACAGGAGTCCCAAGCCTCGCAACCGACCGTCCTTCAAGAACATTCTTCTTCATCTTGATATCGCCACCCCAGACTGGGTCTACCTCAGGGAATACGAGTTCTACCGGCTGCAGGTATGTCATTGCGCCCGCTACGCACCCGCCCCTTAGCCAGTGTGATCCATGATTCTTTCCCAGGAAAAACATTTAACAGACTTGATCACATGATGATTTGACTGAGAATGTTCTGTCTGTAGCTGGAGTGGAAGGAGGAAATAAGGAATCAGTTGCAGAAGATCAAGAGCGAAGGCTCCCACTATCCGCAGCTAGAGGAAGAACTCATCCGACGACGAAGGCAGGAATTGAGGTACGCCTGGAGAATGAGTCGATCGACTGTGGGAGGAATGCTGCGAAATCTTCTTGTTTTCCTCTTGTTTATGTTCTTTCCTTTGCTCTTCGTGATGTGTGGGCGAGCCACAGACTTGTTTTGGAGCTAACTGTGTTGGTTAGGAAGTAATATAATGTTCAAAGTACTGTTTTTTGACTAATGGATTCTCACTTATGCAGACTTTCTGATTATTTTTTCTGATCTCTTTTGCATTAGCATGTGATTTGTTGTTATTAATTTCAAACTCTTCATAATTTCTTTCTCCCAATTTGATATAGGATGATGAGTGAAGGTTTTGTAGCATAATAATATAGCTTTGGAAGATAGGATGTTCTTTTATTTTTCAGACATGTCAAAAATGTTTTGTGATGTTGCAGATACGCCCAGCATGTCATATGATGTTGCAGAAATGCCAAGAACCCGTGCTGTAGAATGCCGTGCTGTTGAAGACGCGCCCAAAATGCTCCATGATGTTGCAGACAGGCCCATGATATTCTATGATGTTGCAGACGCGCTCAGAATGTTCCGTGATGTTGTAGACACGCGCAGGACGTGCGGGAGCTGTACGAGCGCAAGCTGGAGCGCGCCAACAACATGTACATGGAGCTCACCGCCTGCATGCTGCAGATGGAAAAACGGGAGCGAGAACTTTCCAAGTCAGAATGCCTCAATCGTTTTGTTTTATCTTTGTAAATGATTTTGATTCAACTTGAGCAACAGCCAGTCAATAATTCGGCTTTATGCAGCTCATCATTGAAGACGAAGTACATTTGATTATGAGTGAGATTGAACGATAAATTATTGTGGAGTATGTTTCAAATGAACTACTCATCACAGCAAGGCGCTGTGGTGCAGTGGTAGAGGCATCGGACGCAAGTCCCAGAGACTTGGTTCAAGTCCCTGCGCTGGAAACTATGAAACCATGTGTTACAGGCCATTCAGCAGGGCTGTTAAACACATGCGTGTCGCTAGCTGATAATCATCGTCCAGAGTAATTTATTATTCTGGTTGGCGACAGAAAGGGCTTTTGGTCGTAAAACCCAGCTCAACGTAAGCGTCCAACCTGTGTTGACACCTACACAGTGTAACAGGCTTGCTTTAATGTATTAGAATGGACGCCAAGGACTAACATAATTATGCAGTTTTGAGGGCTAAGAACATAGAAGAGGCTACATATTTAATAGAGGCATGTAGGTCACGGATACGTAAGTAAGTAGTCTGTGCTCACTCTATCCTTTGGTGCAGGCGCGAGCAGGCTCTGCAGCAGTATGCGAGGAAGTGCAAGGATATGGGGCTGCGACTCCCATCCTTCCCCCCCCTCGACCGCTCTCTCTCCGTGCAGGACGCGCCTACCCACTCCCCGGGGTCAAAAGTCAGACTCGGGCTGCCGGGAGGGGGCGCCACTGACAGCACAGCCGCCAAGCGGTTAGTGCTACTGGAGGGCCTAATACAGAATCTAAGCGGAAATGGATTTGAGTAAAAGCGAACCATCTTCGGACTTCAATTAAATTGTTTTTCACTGTTAAAATATAGGTGTTACTTTACTAATTAATTTTTGATAATTTTGGTATTTCTTCCATACGGCAAAACCTTTGCTGGTTAATAGTGTATTTGAAGTACCGTAGGTTCATAAAAATCTCTCTTTGAATAGTTCATATAACTTTTTTGTGCACTCTTACTGTAGAGTGCAAAATATGTCTAAATTATTAGTTTGCTCTTCTATTTTGTGTTTTCGTGCCCCTTTGAAATATTCGTTACATTCTATTGCGCTACTTGTTTCTGCTCTTTGTTCCCCAGATCTTCCACAGCCGGGCCTTCCTTTCTCTCGTCCTCCATTCTTGTGCCCCTGTTTGATCGGGGGGGAGATCGCCCTTCCCCCCCTGGCAGGCCGCGCCATCGCCCCCCGCTGGCTAGGGGGAGGCACGGGAGGGAGAGCGCCCCCGACAGTCTGCTGAGGGTGCTCACCGGAGGGACGGGAGAGCGAGGGGGGGCAGTGAGCCCCTCCCGGCATGCGCTGCTCCAGGCATGAATCTGTTATTGATATCTGGCATGATAACAAAAGATCTGTGAATTTGTCTTTCTTTTAGTTACTTGAAAACAACGGTAGATTGGTTTGGGAAGCGATTCATCGAGATAATGCTACAACGGATAGACTTGTGTAACTTTGAATGGCTTAATGATATTTATTATCATACTGCTTTTGCATTAACCAGGGTCCAGTATAATTATGAGCAAAAGTTTACTTGTTTCAAAAACTTTGGACAGTGATCTAGTGAAACGTTTGATAGGATCTAAGGCATCTATTCGATGATTGTTGCCATATGGCCGTTTTTTACGCTTTGACAAAAGAATGAGTTACGATTTAGGATATTCTTTCTTTTTTCTTTTTTGGCATATATTAAATTTTGATGTAAATCAAGTCAGGACAAAATCGATGATAAAACCCAAGCAACGTTTGCTATTCTTTTATATAGCCAAAAACAATATTTGATCTATTTTGAGAACCCCGATGCTGTTTTCATCTGCCCAAGCAGATTTCAAACTGACTATTATTATTGTTGTTCAATTATTTTTTCCAGTCACATTCGGAGGAAGTCGGACAAGACACGCTGCGCAGCCCCTCGCCGAGCTGCTTCCGGTTCCTCGGCCCCGCTCCTCACTCCAGCGCCCAGCCCCCCGCCACCCCCCACCGCGCCCCCCCCACCCCTGGTGACGAGGGGGACACGGAAGAGGATGGGGGGGCAAACGATGCCACTGGGGGCATTATCGTTAATCTCACAAGTCCCCCAGTTTCTGGCATCAGTTCTCCTGTCAGTCCGATCGTTCAGGAGTTTCAGGGGGGTCAGGGTGGTCAGGGGGTTCCTGGTGGCCTCCGTGGTGGCGCCTCACGGCGAACAGCAACGAGGGGGGGCCGGGGGGGTGCAGCGGCAGCCCAGGAAGTGGAATTCAGGGGGCCGCTGCTCCTCTGTCCCCCCGTGGACTGCGCTGACGGTAACGCCAGCTCGGGCGGAGAAGCGGGGGGGATTACCCCTCAGCGGAGCTGTTCGCCCCCCACCCCCCTCGAGGCTGAGAGGGGGGTGACTGCACAGGATTTGGACGTAATGAACTTTGTGCCCATTGCGGGCACGAATCTAATGATCGAAGGGGGAGGGGAATCAAGCGGGGAGGGGAGTGAGTTTTCAGGGGAAGAGGGTGCTAACATGATGGGGTCCCTGCAGAGTGTGTTATCAGCACAAAGGGGGCGGGCGCGCCCCCCTAACACCCTCTCATTCTGCACGAGGGAGGGGGTGACAGCCACCTCCCCCAGAGACTGGCGAGGGTGTGAAAGCCGCCGGGGGGGGGAGGGCTTTAAACAATTCGGACTAAAAAGGGACTTACATGTACTGACTGCAGCGGAAGCGTTGAGGGGGCAGCCATTAAAAACAGATAGTTTAAATTCTATGGGGCTGCAGGAAGAGGAGATAAGCCCCGAGCGACTGGGTGAAGAAGCGGTGAGAAACAACGAATCGAAGAGCATTTGGCAAAAATGGGACGGGTTGGAACTCGAGGGGTCAGGGGAGGATGAGGGGTCACGAGAAATGGACCAATGGGATGCGACTTCACTGAAGAGCATCAAGTGTCGTGATGATTTAGCGACGTCATCTGATTCGTCACCCGAGGTCATCGCGGCGCGCCGCAGTCCCCGTTTGACGGGGGGTCCCTTCCCCCTTGGAGGCGGGGGGGGAACAAGGGCCGGGGGTGCCAGCCCTCGGCCCTCAAGATCTGCCAGAAGCGTGAAGCGCGGCGGGGGAGCTCGCAGCGACACCAGCGAGGAATCCCCTCATCAGGGTGGGTGGGGGGGCGTCGCAATGGCAGAGGCAGGGGCTGATTCCCCCCAGGGGAGCCTCGCATCAGTGCGTACCGTCAGGGAGGCAGGGGGAGAGCTTGAACCCCCTCGCGGGGCTCCGCCCCGCCCCCCTCGCTCCTCGCACGCCCTAGATTCGGACTCGGACGTCGGCGATAACCATAGCGACCGTGACGTCCTTGACGACCCAGCGGCGCGGGGGGAAGGTGGCGTGGCTTATCGCCGGGGGGAGGGGCCGCCGCTGCGCTTCCTGTCGTCGGTGAGCGCGGAGAACCTGCAACAAGAACTGTCGAACTGCGTGTCTGACGGACTGTCGGACAAGGAGAACATCGTGCGCGCAATCAGGCGCCAGGTCAAATACTCGGCGCAGCAGCGTGGCGTCGGGGGCGGCACGTCTCCGGTGAGTTTAACTTGATTCTACACTCTGACTGTCTAAAAAAAATTGCCAAAAAGTGTGTTTTTTGTCTGGCATATTATTTTGGACAATTCTTTTAACATTTTTAAACTTATGCCGCTTAAGACATAGTATTATCTGCTTTAATTTTCATTAATTTATTTTTAAATCGTTTTCTCCTTTCGGTGCATTTCTCCTAATGTTGTGCTTTCAACTTATGAACCAACACCCTCATTGACGCAAAACTGATCCGTTTCAGAGACTGGAGACTGAGACGTCGAGTGACGATGAGCAAACAGAAGAAGAAGGAGAAGCAGCAGAAGGACCTCTCGGTGAAACTACATTCCATGTGCCTTCCGACTCCCCTCTCAGCTAGTCATGACCCGTTCACATTCCTCTCATGCTACATCTAGTGATTTTGACTTGAAAAAATCCAAACCCAGAAACTAGGTATATTGTATTCCATAAGTACATCTGCTCCACTGATTGTAGTATTAAACACTCAAGTGTTTGTAAGAGACTCCTCAAAAAGCTTAGCCAAGCAAATAATGCCTATTTACGTTTTATTTTAGCCCAGATAAAATATGAGCAGTGTCATGCATGCTCGATAAACGGGATTGGTCCTATTCCTAATCTTTAAATAGCCACGTAGACCTGCGCCACCATAGATTGACGTGTAAATCTACGCTTGTTCGTCTTAAATTCAATGTAAATTAATAGCAGGCACTTATTTTTGACTTCTGTGTGGCTACTACGCCAATGAAGAATACGTACTAAGCCCATCACTTTTTAATTGTTGTTTGCAGTCAATAGTTATTTATTCTGAGTTATATAGTTATTAGTAATAAAGAAAGCAGGTTTAAAATATGCATCGCATGCCTTTGAATCAATTAACTCCGCTAAGTAATCTTAAATGAGAACAAGGGTCTATATACAGCGTCGGGAGGTCCCTGATGACGTCACTATAGACACCGAAACAGAGTCTAAACCCACTATTTTTTTCATTGTTATTTACGTTGATCTATTGGATTGACATGAAGAAATAATTTCGGTGGATTTCCAATCGGAGATATCGGATCGTTTTAACCGCCTCTCATAAGCAATGGGCACATTCCTATCAAGTTTCTTGTTATCTAGGCCTATATTGTTATCGATCGTTACTTGTTATCCCGTTATCGGTCGTTATGCTGTTGTTAGTCAATCTAAGTCGTTACCTTCTTGTTGGTGGTTATCTTGGTAATGCTGCTTGCGACTTGATACAATGTAAATACTTGAAGCATTTAATTATACTGCTGAAAGAAAATTAGGGATGCATGTGAAACTGAAAGCTTTATTGAACTCACTTGAAAAATGAGTTTTAGGCAGCATGCAAACTGGACTTAATTTTTAAATTGACACCTATGTGTAGTCGCAAAATGAAATCTACATATGGTGGTAATTTTACATTTTTTTATTTTGCAGCTCATATCTCTGTTGGGGAGTAGGCTCTAACGCACTGTAGCACTCTCCTGAGTTGAGCTTAGAGGATATTGAATATAAGTTGAAGATAAACCCGGTGAAATTTTTTAATAGACTTCGCGTAATTGGTTCTTTGTATATACATAATGAGGTGTTATATTTATTATGTGAATTGTAAGCTAGACCTAGCCTGATTTATATAGCATTATATGAATGAAAATATTTGTTAACACAATGGTATGGTCAATTATATCGCTGCGTAAATTAAGTCTTTGTTAGCGATAGTTAATCTAGCAAATACAATGATCATAGAGGCAAGAATATTTTTCGTGCGTAATTATGATTATTGGAGAATAATTGATTGTGGGGTGTTTTGAACCTTTGAGTCCAAGGCTGCCATTGGGCCCTCGTGGTCTAGCCCACGATGTTGCAAGCTTTCAAAATATCAATGTTAATATTACTAAGCCATCAAGAATTATTTATTAAAGCAAATACTGTTAGGCCCAGTTATCCATCAAGTGTTAAAATTCAATCCGAGGTCATGACGTCATCATATCCAATGAGCGCGCTGAAAGCTTGATCTATGGTTAATTTAACACCATGCGGTTGATTCTTCGGATATTAATCTCGGATAACAATTTTAACTGTGGATGGAAATACTCGGCCTTAGTGTTATTGTTTGTGAATCACGCTGGCCTAGCCTGGTAGATTCTGTTGGTACCTGCTATGCTGAAGTGTCTAAGATTATAATATATGTACACTTTTGCTGTCAATTTGTGTTTAATAATTACACAGAAGGCATACATGTCACATAGGCCTACACTGCAATGTATATTTAGACAATCATACTGGATAGACAACGCTATCATGGAGTACAATTTAATTAGATCAAAGATTTAGCTGGTGTCAGGATATGGAGCATCTCCGTTCAATTTTATCTCATTATGCACGATGCAAATAAAATGGTCATCGTACAAAAACTAGTCAACCGATTTTTATGAAATCGTGTGAAATTTTCCTAGTTGTGAAACTATGAGTGCACATAATATAGTAGATATAATATAAATAAGACACAACTACCAAAAACAAATAAGTAGTGTAAATACAGTATGAGAGCATCAATCACGTGCATAGAATCTCCTGCCAACATGACAATTGTAGTAAAATCTTTCGCGAAAACTCCTAACTTCTGAATTTCCTCTATTTTTAGCCAATTTAATCATTGCATTAAATGAATTATCTTATATTGAGACTATAATACTTGCTACACCAAGCCACAATAGTGCTATTATTGAGATAGTTATTTAATGAAAGAAGAAGATATCTGTATATATCTGATATCTATGTGTTTGACCAACAGTACTGAGAAAGCTAATACATATCTTCTTTCTATTGGTTAAATATAACATCACCACTATTGTTCAGTTAATAACATTGCAATAATAATAAATTTCCACGTGGGGAAATCCCGCTGATCAGCTGATCGTTCGTCTTTAAATGTGTTTTTAAAAACTTAATAATGTAAAGTCCCTTTAACATGACAAATTGATGTCATGTTCAAAGTTCGAGGTTTCACAGTTTGCCGAATCGTTTTGTATCAGAAGGAATCTTTGGCACCCCGACGCCCGCTTGCACAGTGCTCCAATAAACTCAAATTTGCAATACCCTTCTTCCGCGCTTGGCTTTCACTCCTAGAGGGGGGACTTCAAAGGCCCACACCACCTCAACCCTGCCTCGCCGCTAAGAGCGACACTACTGGGCCCTTGTGTGCCCTCGTCCAGCGGCGGGGCATGGCCTCGTCAGAGGCAGTCAACCTAGCGGGTGTGTGTGTGTGCTGTCTGCGTGTTAACTTAATTTACAGCTTATTATATTATCTGCTGAGATTGATATGGGAAGGGGAGGATAGGACTCCGTGAAAAGTGATCACGTTTAGGCCTACGTGCTTCACGTAGAGGCCTACGTGCCTATATTAATTAAGACACAACATTTCGATGCGAGATTGCTGCAATACAAAAAGGATAGGGGGGGGGGGGGGGCGGTGTAGAATTAAGGAG
>JAQIWG010004949.1:0-15243 GCA_034695025.1 Chamaedrilus cognettii | reverse complement strand
GCTGGGTAATATTTATGTTCCAAAAGTTGGGGGGGACGCGTCCCGTGGTCCCAATAGGTTGTTGCGGCCATGGCTGTAGTAGCTTTTTTTAACTTTTCGCTGTTCAGATCGATCAGTCAGACTAGGCCTATAAATAGCCTAGCGTAATACCATTGTCTTATTTTTTACCAGTTTATTATTGAGTTGGCAAGGAGTCTCTGGGCTACAGAGTCTAGACTCCGTGCAGACTTTGTCCCACAGATGGGCGCATTGGCGCAGTAATAATTTAACTTTTTATTTTCGGTTTTACCGTAGGCCTATAGGCCAACTCGTAGGCCTACTTGTAGAGGCCTGGGGCCTATGGATACATAGGCGCAGAATTACTGACGTAAGCTTAGCCCATAAAAGAGAAAATGATAAACGGCTCGCTTATTATTATAATAGGGGTCGCTCCCACCTAAACTTGTTAATGTGCCTAAAAATTCAGCTCGCTACAATTTTATTCTGGATTGATTTAGCTAACGCGACGTTATTCGTGTAGAGTTACGCGCGCACACGCGCCACGATAATGACAAGACCCGTAACAAACGGTTTCTTACAATGTAGCTAGACCTAGAGACTAAAGATTATATTTTTATAATAATAATAGTAATAATAATAATAATAAATAATAATAGTAATAATAATAATAAAAAATAATAATAGTAATAATAATAATAAAAAATAATAATAGTAATGATAATAATAATAAATAATATAGGCTAAATTGTTCGAGACCTATACGAGGCGATTGTTAGACGAACTTTGTGAAGTCATCGGGTTGCCTACACTGGAGCTACATCAAAGGTTTAGGTTAAACCATCCATTCTGCATGAAATGTTCATTAGGCCATATCTCAGTTACACGTAGGCTAACTGTGGACTGGTATTATTGATCATGGATAAGAAACGAGCTTCATCAGTCGCAGCTGGCGAACGCAGCAGCCAGCCAGGTACATGTAGGCCTATACTGTCATATTTAGCTTCATCTGACATTGTTACCCCTGCAGGCCGGGGAACAAATAATTGACCCGCAGCCCAGAGCTCCCCGGGCTTGTCGTTAAAGGCGAGCCGCTTGTGGTCACACAGTCGTTCAAAGTTGTTGTTTTACGTTGAGGCTCATTGTCAGTGCATACGGCCTACGTTGCATACATAGTTCGCAACGTCATAAATAAGTGCAGTATATTGTAGACGGTGATTGGTGCAATTGTCGCTCTGAAGACGAGGCGTTGCTTTGTTGTGACCAGTCACCTCAATAACCCTTCAACTCTGACCCTTACAGCCTGTCCTGCAGGCTACATGTACACAGTACACACGCGTACTGCGCATCACTACATTTATATGCACCAAGTATTCAAGTACGCGGCGCACATACTTGAGGGCGTTGGTCGCGTGTGCAAATTACTATATAGGCCCACATGTGGACTAGGCCTAAAGCTCACATTTTATTTAGTATTTATGGGCCTGATAGGGCGAGTGTTTTATATTGTAAGGTCATAAATTCACGTATAGGCTGTAGCTGGTGAGTTCTTCCGCGTGCACCGTCATCGTGCTAATTTAAATGATTTTATTCGCTTTAAGCTCGCATTCGATCGCTGAACTAAACTGGACGTGTTCCAAAATTCTGTTTCAGTGCATCTAGATCGATCTGTTTCATAGTAGTCGAGGCTCGCTGAGTGTCAAGGAGGTGGCTGGAGTGGATGCTTTTTGCTAAGCGAAGTTGCAAAGTCGCAGTGCGGCAGTCGCAGTCGCAAAGTGCGTTTAAACTAATATATCCGACTAGGGGTTAATAGCACGAGCATTTTGAATAGAGAGATTGTTTAGTGACTAGATGGAGGAGTGAATCAGTTTGAGCGCGCTGCAGCCCGCACTCGTTTTGTGCTCGAGCCTCTAGAGATGGCGGCTGGAATGAGCGTGGCGCCGAGACGTGGCGGCGGACCAATCAAAGAGCGCGGCTGCACTGATGTCATCTGCTGCATGCTCTTCTCGGTCTTCATTCTAGCCAATCTGCTCGTCGGCGTCTGGGGTACGTAGGCGTGGCAAATATAATGGGGTAGGCGTGGCCAATATTCTGAGGTAAGCGGGGTCAATTATGGTCATATATGGCGTGGTCAATAATCTCTGGTGGGCGTGACCAATAATCTCTGATGGGCGTGGCCAATATTCTATTCTGATATGTATAAGCTTATATATTATATTATAATACTTCTGACAATTATTGTAGTCAGTGTGGGAATGGTCAGTTATTACAGATAATTTTGTGAAATCGGCCGGAGTATAAAATTGGCCCATAAGTTTGCTTAAGTTTGATGATCGCTTAAAGCACGTATCTGAGCTGCTTGTCGCGTGTGGTGCAGCGATCCTGATGGGGCACCCCAAACGACTCATCTACCCCACAGACTCGTATGGGAATATCTGCGGGGAGACTGAGATAACACGGTGGGATTCATTTATCAACCCTAACCCTAACCACACACTGAGATTACACGGTGAGACCCACTTGTTATCTTAACCTTAACCCTAAACCGATATCACAAAGTGAGATTCGCTTGTCGACTCATTGCAAACGGTAGCAATCCTTATCCACGAACCAAGTCTTATATTAATAACCGATCAGACAGTCGGATAGGACGTCACTACTGAGCATTGTTGATTAAGTTGTCAGGTGCAGAAACTGAGGCCTATAGCTCCAACGTATGAATGTTGTTGGTAGAAGTGTCTTAGGCTCATTGAAGTGATGGAACTCAATGTTTTCTTTAGATGATAGCAATCTTGAAACTTAACAGGGTATCGCTGACGTGTTGGAATAACAGGTAATAGCCTATAGCGCATCGAAATATACCGAATATATCTTTGACCGAATAGTTATTGTAAAACATTTTGTATAGGCCGGCATTATGCCTAACAATTCTTTCAGAGGCAAGCCGTATCTCTTCTACTTCGACATGCTTCAGTGCGCCAAGATTTCTCCAGAAATGATTTCAAAGATCAGCTGTCCCACTCCTGCGGTAAGGCTCTCTCCATCAATAACGTGTTACTATATTACTCTAACGTTAGATCGATAATAATCTCTGCAGTTAGACTAGATTGATCTAGTATGAATACTTTGTTGAGTTTTCTGCGTTAAAAGTAATACTTCATTAGATCTGTTGAAGAGAATCAGTGCTTTGAGATAAGATGCAAACCAGCACCCTCTACCATTCTATTTAAGCCAATAGGAACTAGTCGATTTAATGCCTGGTGCGATGCGCCACAAAGAGGACTCAGTCTTGACCGCTGCTGTCCATGCTGCAGGTGTGTGTGGAGAAGTGTCCCGAGGTCTACTGGGCCTGGGCCGCTGAACTGACGTCATCGGTAGTCGCCGAGGATAATCTCAGGTGTAAATATCACGTGAACACCAAAGCAGTGCGAGGCGTGAGTAGCCTATATCCATTTTGTGCTGAGCGTAGTCTACATTAATAATTATAGCCTGTGTTAAAACCCATCGTTTGGTAAGTTGCAGCTGAGACCGCTAGCTATCTTCAGTAGCAGCCTACTGAACTTAAATATTAACTTCTGATGCGCGGCACACGATGTATTTTTTCTTTCAGTTGAAGAAGTTTTACGAATGCTGTGTCCTGTTTTGTTGCAGTCGGACCTGTTGGGTTTGGTGTTGGACGAGGAGTGTGCCGCTTACTACATCCCGTCTAAATCGGGTCTGGCTCCTCATATAACTTATTTTGCTAACAATATATTGCTTTTACGGGATCTTCGATATCCGCGCATAATGTATAATCCTCTTTTTGCACTGATATAGGTGCTTTTGATCGCTTTGCGACTGCTGGAGCAGGATTCTATGACCAGATGCCCTTCTCGACGCCAACCAGAAGCATAAATATTCTTCTGTCACAGTACTTAGCAGCGAGCGACACCTGCGCACTTGACCGTTCAATGTCAGGCTTTAATACTTTATCTACTTCTGTTGATAATTTCAACCTGACGCTAGGCATCTTTCAAAATTAATCCTTGCTCTGTTTATAGTGGTCATCATACTTTCTCACTCTGTATAGGCCCATACTTTATCTATTTCTCCTTATGCACCGTTGTTCCACAGTCGAGCCGCCTCGCCGTGTGTCTATGTTACAGTGGCGGGTCGCTGTGTCCCGACGTTTCTCCCCGACTCGTCGTCCGGGAAGGGCTTCAACGACACGGACCTCGTGGATAGGCACAACAACACGGTCAACGAGACAGAGCTGCAGAGCGGCGCCAAGTGAGACATGCCACATACAAGCAGATGTTTGATGGCGTGGCTGCGCGGCATATTGCCTGACATTATCGATAGAAAGCAGAGTTCAGTTTCTTGTGTAGAGCACATTCAAAATTTAATGTTCTAGCTAATTTGAAGCAGCACAATTAGTTCGTACCGAATTTCACCATTCTTTATGGGCACGAATTTTAAAACTGATAATTCAACAATTTTGAGCATTGGTTTCGTCTGGATTGCGGAGCCGTTTTCACATCATCAACGAGATAAAAATTGAAGACTTCGTTAAATTTTGTCCTTTTTGTTGGCAGCAAGTTGTTGGACTTTGTCTTCTTACAAGAGGAGGTGACGAAGGTCGTCAACGACTTTGCTCAGTGCTGGTGGATCGTGCTCTGGTCCGTAATCGACTACTGATACTCGGCTTTATAACCGTCTGTTAACGTTATATTGAGCTGTATACTAAGTCACGGCTAATAGACTCGGAATAAATATATGGACACTCTTGTAATCAGTGCAATAATTGCTGTCGTTACAGGGCTGCGTGCAGTAGCCATGGGCAGTTGAGGTTTACTGCATCTACATTAAGCTGAACATTAAGTTGACATTAAGTATTTATTGTGTGAGATAAGATTTTTGTTGGAATAATTCTGAAATAAAAAATCAAGAAATGCGTTGTAGCACTCTGGTGCATGCTGAAATATTTGAATAAAATGGAACAGTGACTATGTAGAGATTAATTTAAATATCTTTGTCAAGCGTCACTTGTTCACTATTCATAGTATGCTGAGTCTTGCTAACGAAGTAGGCAATTGCTTTAAGACTAGCAGCCGGTGCCGCCATGACGGTATTTGTACCGCTGTGACGTCACGTGACGTCTAGAGATGACCCTCGCGGCTGTTGTTGATACAGTTTCCTAGGTCTGAGCATGCTGCTCTCGCTATTGGTCATCGTGACGATGCGCTGGATCGCCGGACCAATCATCTGGATCCTCAGCATTCTCTTCATAGCTTTCTTCAGCTTCGGTCTGAAACACCACCTTCACTTGACAATCATTTTGCTTTATTTTTTTCTAAGATTTTATGAGAACCATAGCAGTGAAACTAGAGCCTTGGTCTTTCATTGATAGCGGATTGCCGTTTTATGTTTTAAATTGATCTTTTTATTTGCGCTATGTGCTGGAAATAGAACCACACCGCTGCTGTGTTTGGAATATTTAAATGATTTGATTCGGGCTTCCGATTTGCAAGTCATGCACCTAAAACTCACTTCGATTCTGACCTAACCTAATTGCATGGACTCTTGCCGGCAGCTCAGTACGGAAGTTTTTGTACATTTTAGCTTCATTGTACAGTGATTGGATAACCTACTGGAGAACTGCTATATCTGACAATTTTGTTTCACGTTGACTTAATATTAAAGGACTAATTTTGTTCTCATATAAACATAGATCAGCTGTAGTGATGCGCGAGCGTTCATCATAAGCCTGATCAGTGCTGTTGTTCCTTGCCGTGCAGCCATCTACTACTGCTTCACGGAGTACATGTCTCTCAAGGACAACCCCAAGACGCTCGGGGAGGACTTTCACTTCTCCACCAGTCCCGACTACTACCTCGGCCTCTATCAAACCTGGCTCGCATTTGGTCAGAAAGCCTACACTCTACTGCGACTCCGTGCTTGTAATATATAGGCTGCATTGTTCAGAACGTATAAATTCTGATTGCGTTTACTGTCCTTTATTACTGTCGCTCACTATTTTATTTTTCTTTAAAGTTTACAGCTAGGCATATAAAATGTTTAAATGTTGATCCGTTGAAGCTTTAAATAATTCAACTTACTAACTAAGAATGCAATAGTCTATCACTATTGGCTCATTTCATTGGGTAGTCATTTCTTCCTGCAGTTGTTGAATTTGTGCCCCGATGACGTCTCCGACCGCTGAAACTGACGATTAACTCGTGATTATTGCTGTCATGTACACAGGTATCATAGCCTCCGTGGTGCTGGGCGTGATGCTGCTAGTTCTGCTGTTTCTACGCAAGCGTCTGCTGCTCGCCGTGGCGCTCATCGAGGAGGCGAGCAAGGCAGTGGCTGGCATGCTCTCCACGCTAGCCTGGCCCCTCATTCCCTTTGTCCTCCAGGTATATGCCACATCTCCTCGTTAACTATAGATTGGGTAACCGTCGGAATTTAGCGATCTTTTTGGGAGTCAGAGGGCAGAAGAGGGGCACATTGTAATGATGTGGCTAGTGAGTGAGCGAGGATTGGAGAGAAGTGGGTCAGCGTATCACGTGAGCGTCCAATCAGAAAGTGGACGAATAGAGGCAACTTTGCTTTAGCTTCGAGTCGATTGGTGGGATTTAAATGTTGAACATGTTCACTTTTTTTGTAGTTGGTATATGTTAGTGACGTCAGCGAGAGACAAGGATTTGCTGATCATGCAATATAGAAGCAGCAGCAGTACAGGTCACAGAGTGATGACTACAAGTGTAGTTCCCTTGATATAATGCGCATTACTTGGATTCTTAACATTACTTCACCACTGAGCTGCTACCCTCTTATTGGTGCAGATCATCGCCCTGGCCTACTGGGCCGGGTCCACAGTATGTCTCTCCACGGTGGGAGCGGCCGAGTACTCTCAGCTCGCTAACGGTACGAACCTCTACGACCCGAGCGGCGCGCTGGATGACGCGCGAAACGTGCTGACTGGGGCCCTCGACCAACTCAGCTGCGACCCGGTCTGTAGACTGATAAGAGCAGTAGTGTAATTGGGTTTAGAGTTCATTTCGGCGGCTGACGGTGTCACAGAGACCATCCCTCGTCATGGACTGTCATAGGGTTGTTGATGGCCTATAATTTAAGCGATATGGAACGAAAAAGATTTATGAGAGTTCATGCAGTGGATTTCTAATGAGAATTTGCTTTCGTTTATATGGCAATGTACTGAATTTGAAAATAAAAGCTAATGAAGAGTGTATGTGATACGTGTATGCAAAATCCGCAAAAAAAATTGCGGAACTTGTAATCGATAATGAATTTCGTTGTGATGAAATATTGATAAGTTTGAGTAGGCCTAGTCAGAGCTAGCAATAATTGTATGCGTGTGACTAAACTGATTGCTGATTTTGTAAAGCAGAGGGTCGATTAATTTCTGCGCGCATCACGTGCGTGCTGGTTTCTGTCGACAGAACAATTCCACGGCTGAGGAGATCTGCAACTTTGTCAAGTACGGAGACCCCAAGTAGGCTTCAAGTTTGTTCTTGGATTTCTTCATATGTCAATGGCTGCATCTAGTCTACGTTCCTACTCTATGCCTGATGCTAGATCGTTGGACACTGGAATTGCAATTTTACTAAGCACTCGCTGTGCGTCCTGCAAGTTAGACCTGTAGCTTACACTTAGTCGGAGTTTTGTCTGAGTTTTGTCAGAGTTTTGTCGGAGTTTTGTCGGAGTTTTGTCAGAGTTTTGTCGGAGTTTTGTCGGAGTTTTGTCGCTTTGTCCTCTTTTTCACATTTTATCTGGGTCAAGTGATCTACTGTTTAATTAGCATATGGTACCGCTGTAGGCTAACTACTAAAACAAAGACATAGTGTTAATCAAATGTGTTAACAAAAATTATTTGGTTTTTTGTTCAGTTTGACTGCAATGATTTCCAAGGAACAGATGGGTCTATGTTATTTAACCTCTACATCCTACATTACTCTGCCCTGCAGAGGCGCAGTGGCCTATGTTGCAGGTATACGATCTACCTCCAACTCTTCCAACTTTTCGTGTGGTTACAGGTACACAATCTACCTCCAACTCTTTCAACTCTTTGTGTGGTTCTGGGTCTTCAATTTCATCACCGGCCTCAGTCAGATGACACTCGCTGGGGCCTTCGCCTCCTATTACTGGGCTTTCAGCAAGCCGCGCGACGTCCCCTCCTTCCCCCTCACGGGGGGGCTCTGGCGCAGCGTCCGGTCAGTGGGGGGGCGCGGGGGCCGGGGGGGCGTGCTGGGCTCGAAATTAGTTATGGAGGGGGGGTGATTGATCAAATATCTACAAATACTCCCATTTTTGCATGAAATAGCATAGGCCTACTTCAAAATGGTCAAGTTTCAAGTGGTTAAATGAACTGGGAAGTTTAATACCCCAAAACCTTCCTCAAGTCGAGTCACGGTTACATGATGAAAGGTCAGTAGTGTTCAAACAGCACTGTATAAAACTTTCAAAATGAGTATCTTACTCAAGGCACCCCTCCACTATTGAGAATAAACTTGCAATTTGCCAGAGTGATGGGTCAAGGGATCAATTATTTTAGGTCAACTACACAGTAACCACCCTCGTGTGGGCGTACGTTTCATTATATTATATCTACACATGCCAGGTGCCAATTTTTGCTATGAAGGTATTGGGCCTTGAATGGCCGCAGCTGTCACGTGACAGCGCTCTGATTGGCTGCAGGTATCACATGGGGTCGATAGCCTTTGGCTCGCTATTGGTCGCCATCGTCCAGCTGATCCGAGTGCTGCTGGAGTTCCTAGACAGGAGACTGAGGGGCGCGCAGAACCCTGTCTCTCAGTTCATCCTCAAGTCTGACACCCCCGCCTCCGCTTTCTAATCTTAGTCCTGCACCCCTTTCATTGAGTTGAAGATGTACAGTGCGCAAAGATTGTTTAGATATTATCAATAGACCTGAAATCTATATTTTTGTTTGTGCGTGACTTCCTTTTAATCCATTTGGTTTTTTACTGAACCAATAATATCAGTAGTTTAACCCAACTGCAGAACTAAGTGATAAGGGCGCTTATCATTACTTTCTTTGATTGCTTTATTAATATCATCCTTGCTGAAACAAAAAGTCAAATTTTTATTTACAAATGTGTTTGGTCGATTGTCTGTGATGGCATGCTCATGTCTAGTGAACACTGTACTCCAGATACGTGCATGTATGCACGGCTAGCATTGTTGAGTATAGAAGGGACTGGTGGACATCGTTAACTAGAGACTAACGCTGGCTGCAGGTGCTTCAAGTGCTTCTTCTGGTGCCTCGAGAAGTTTCTCAAGTTCATCAATCGCAACGCCTACATTCTGGTCAATATTCTATTCAACCCGAGACAAACATAATGAAACTTTGGCTTATTGCCTTCCTCAAATGACCTGCTAAGACAATGGATCTTATGGAAATTAAAAAAATTAATAAATTTACTCTTAAGAAATTTTAAGCACATCTTTGATCAATCTGGTCATTTGTTATTTAAAACTTTACACCGCAGCGCGCACACCAAATGATGACGTCATTGCGCTTGAGGAATGCTTTTTCTTATTTTTTTAATATTGGTTTGTTTTATTAAGAAAGTTTTAGTTCATGAAAATCTAAGTATTCTTGAAATGGGCCCCTGTGTTGTTAATAGTAATCTTTTGATATGCTGGAGAAACGTTTCCATTGGGTGGATAAAACAGCGTTGATGGATAGAGTCAACAGTTGGATTAATGGTTTGGTGTTAGATTGCGGTGAGTGGTAAGAACTTCTGCACGTCAGCCAAGAACGCGTTCTCGCTCATCCTGCGCAACGTCATCAGGTCTGGCGACTCCACACTCAGGCCTACAATGTAGAATATTACATTTTTTGCTGCACGTTATTTTCACGGTTTTGCCTCTCAGAAATTTAGCTGCACGTAATTTTTGCGGTTTTGAGGACTGTTCATTATATGATTATAGTTTTACGAAGTGTTTCATGCTGTGGATTAGTATGCAGCAGAGTTGTACTGTTTATTTACGGTGTGTTGTGTGTGTACTTGTGCAGGGCGGCAGTGCTAGACAGCGTCACTGACTTCCTCATCTTCGCCTGCAAACTCTTCATCGTCGGCGGCGTGGGTCGGTAAATACTGTATAGGCCTGTTACCTATATATAGGCCTGTGACCTATATACAGGCCTGTGACCTATATATAGGCCTGTGACCTATATATAGGCCTGTGCTCATACTCAAGTCCACTGCGGTAAATGTTGTCTGCTGCTGCTGCTGCTCTTGTCTTGGCTTAAAATCAGAATTTCCTCGCACGCAATGCAGATTTTGCTATAGCCTAAATTGAAGCACCGATTAATTAATGGTTTATTTATTTTGGCCTGTTGATGGAATTACAACATGTTGTACAAAATTCACTTTGGCACTGTCTCTCCCAATCCTCTTTTTCAATATTGATATTTAAGATTATTCTTTTTCGTTATACAGTGGTGTGATCAATGACGTAATTCTCGTTACTGTGCCTGGTAAATAACGTTTTCTCTGACATCTGATAAAACATTTCAGGATAGAGTCCAAAATTCAAATTTATGCAGCCTATCTGCATAAATTTGAATTTTGGACTCTATCCTGAAATGTTTTATACTTTTGTCCAAGATTCTACGAACGAATCTTATTGCTCAGAGGTGATGCTCACTTAGTAACCGCCATGTTATTAGGTGAGTTCAAGACTTGAATTAAGCAGCTTTGTCTATATTTCTGCGCAGGCGTTCTTTCGTTCTTCTTCTTCAGCGGAGAACTGGCAAACGTTTCCCCTGACAGTTCCTTCTCGAAGGCCCTGAGGGACCTCACGCCTCAACTGCACTACTACCCAGTCCCAGTCATCGTGAGCGCCCTGCCATTGTTAGCAATGCTAAGTTTGTGCTCTAGCCTACGTCTTTACTGAGTTGAGCAAAGGCACCTCAACATCTGGACATCATCATATGTTGAGACAGTTTCGCAACTAGGGAATCGATGACTGCTATTCTATGTTCAAATAGTCAATTGTTAAAATATTTTTCTATAATGTTTGCTTTATAATTACGTTCAAAAATTGTTAATGAATAATATGAGATTATTCTTATACGCTGTCGGACGTATTTTGAAGATACATCTCAAACTTATAGGCCTATGTTGATTTGTTGATTTGTTCATGCAATCATAAGGTTTGTTGGTCCATGGCTAACTGTGTGTGTCAGGTGATAGTCATCGCTACATACATCATCGCGTCAATATTCTTCAGTGTCTACAGCATGGCAGTGGACACCCTCTTCCTCTGCTTACGTAATAATACATTTGGAGTCTCTTCTAAAATAATATTTAAATCGTCATCTTGAAAACTAGGCCAGAATGCTATCCCAACCTTCAAGAAATCCAGCCCTGGATAAATTACCACGGCTGAATTTCTTTATTTTTTTCTTGTATGGTGTGCGAATTACTTGTCTTATTTCTTATTGCGTTTCTTGAGCTAAAAATAAATTTGGTGAAATAACGTTATTTTTATATACAAAAACTCAAACAAACTTTATGTCTGTCTGTCTGTACAGTGGAGGACCTGGAGCAGAACGACGGGACGGCGGAGAAGCCTTACTACATGAACAAAGAACTGATGAAGATTGTCGGCAAGAAGAACAAGCGATCCAAGACTGAGAGCAAGGACGACGTCCAGGGGTCAAAGGTGTAGACTGGAGCACCGGAACAAAGAACTAAAACAGCACCTGGATGTTACAAGACTGGAGCACTGATCAAAGAACTTGAACACGAGCTGGATGTTGCATTGGTCAAAGATAAATGGGTCCATACAGCTTGCTTGTTACCATAAAACATGAAATTTTGGCTGCTTGTAATTTTTGCGAATCTCCTCGGATTCGCCAAATTCGCTGAAATTGCATGCACGCGCAAAACGTAATTTTCTACAGTGTATGTTTTCAGCGTATACCTACACTATCAAGCAGCAGCTAACTCCTTTAGCTGTATCAAACCGAGTGACAAGATGGCGGCTTTAGGGAGTCATATATGTTCATGCCGCTGACAGACAATGCGAGGTCCAGTTCTTGTTTCGTAGTCTTTGTACCGGACGTGGCTTGTTACTAAATCTTCTATGACTGAGCAGCTAGACTATCAGTGTCTATCGAGTTATTAACTAATTATTTATGTTGAGATTAACGCTCGTCTCGTCTTCCGATGACGTCACATGTGATAGGAGTGGCTGACAAGTATTGCCGATTTTTACTGTATTATAACATTTGCATGCGATAGATCTACCATGTCTTTGATGATTGACGCCACTGTGCCTGCATGAATGTTGTCGATGTTATCAATATGAGAGGTTGCAAGCGGTGAATCCAAGACGTTGTCAGCTGTTCACTTGTTGTGTTAAATGCATCTACCACGTGCAGCCCAAGTGATGCTATTATAATACACACAATATGATATAATATCGTTGTTAATACCCATGGACGTCAAATTCAATGACAAGACCCAGAGTTGCACTTAACAATGCACAAACACTCTTGAGCATCATCACTTAGTGCAAGCTGACTGCTACACGGAACTTGGCTGAAGTCACCATGGCAAGGTGGAAGAAGTGAAGTAGCCTAAGGCTTAAAGTTTACGTTAAAGTCGGCACTCGCTGGTATTGTATCTATCACAGTGTTCTAAATTCTTGGACTCTCAAGAAATCTAACAAATCACAACCCTCACAAATCATAAATCACAACCCTCGCGGATGCATTCGTATTATTCTCCAATACTAGACCTATATGCGTGTTTAATCCTCAGAAGACAGAAATAAATCGATAACTAAGGATATCAAACTTAAGCTCAAATTACACAACTGGTACAATCACACTGCGCGAGAATAAGTTGATGTATACAAGCGACAGAGCTGCACCTAGCCTGTACTGCTACAATATGCCACATTTAGCCTTGACGGACACATAGGCCATTCATCTTAACTCTTGACTAATCAAGATAAATATTAAACATTTGTTTGGTTAATATTGCCAGATAGCGCGGTATGTCTATCAACCTTGGCCCAGGATCGTCAAACAGATGCAGAAAGTCAGCCAACACATGAAATCATCAAACTCGGTCCACTCATAATAACAGCAGCAGCAGTTGTTCTCCTGCTGCGCCGTAGAGTAAGTCGGCGGCGCCTCTTGTTGCTGTGAGGCCCGCTGTTCTCCGACTCTAGCTCGAGACTGCGTGCCGATGGGTCCAGTCTCGGCGGGGGCGACTCGCCGTGAGGCCGCATGCTGATGGTGTGCACTCGCGCCACTGACCGACGCGATGGGCTCTGCCAACACAGGATGGCCTATCAGATCAGAATCTGTCGCCGGCCTACTAGTAATGCCTTTAATGTAATGTACTGGGGCCAGCCGTTTGTTTGGTGTTGTTTGAACAATGGCCTAATGCCCTCTTCATAAAAATTAGACTCAACCAAACTGTTCAGATTAGTTTAAAAAAATTTGGTGGGTGTGTTACAGTTATTATAATACAACTACTTCAACATTTTCGGTTATTATGTTAGAAACAGAAACCAGCCAAACAATGCTACGTCACCTGGTTTACTGACGCCTCGAGGTTCCCTTTGAGCGGCAGAGCGCTCGTTGTCTGGACTGAATTCAGCGACGTGCACGACGTTGCTGCGTCTGCCCGCCTGACGGCCCTGCTGAGAAGCCGCACCATGTGCGTGCACCCCTACCCCCCCCCCTTTGTGCACAGGGGCAGCTTGCGACTTTTATGCCGCCTGTCCATTTCTTGCAGACGCTCTAGGCGCTTAATCTCGTCTTCAGCTATAAGCAATGCAGAAACACTCAGGCCCAGTTGTTCAGCGGAGAGTTATTTGAAGCAGCTCAGATCATACATTATGACTAGGTTTCTATTTAAAATTTTCGGCATTTAGAGCGCTAGCTAAAAAGTGTTTTCGTCAATTAAGTCTTATGTTATCGAAATACATTTTCGGTCATTTGGTTTTTGGTCAATCGGTTTCCGTACCGAGACATTAGAGAAGCCTGACTGCTGTGAGCGAGTAGCTGGCTTTACCTCGGTAGTGCGCGACCAGCAGAGCTTCTGCGATGTCCTCGTGGTAAGTGGCGAAGAGAATGCCGACAAAGTCGTCGAACGCTTTGTTGGGCTTGGTCATCAGTAACGTTACAAGCCGCGTCCCGCGCTCGGAGCGGGGCTGCGACTGGACCATCATGCATTCTTGGAATGTATGATTACTGGGATTGAATCATCAATAAATACGTGACATGTCATTGCTATAAAGTGAGTTACTTGAATGGCCTGGATCTGATTATATAGTATTATTTATAATTGTATGTATTTATCATACATGGTATGATTATACTGAGATAAATCATTAACTACACGGATGATTACTTGCATAAATCATCAATAATGACTACCAGTATGAGCGCGAGTTCCTGCTGCGAGAGGACGCCACGCTCAACGAGCTCAAGTCTCAACTTGGAACTGAAGTCAAGGTCACGTTGTAGGAGGTTCAAGGTCGCGCTGAGGGCGTTACGGCGTGTCGCGTTCATGGCGGCTAGAGGGCGCTGACGTACTGACGCTGACGCTCAAGCACCCGGCTACTTATCTACCTGTACTCTATCTGGCAACCTGCCAGGCAAAGGCATCCGACAAATATTAATTTTGCTTGTATTCAGGCCTAGCGTTCGCATAATGCTGCTCTTTTCTATTCTCTTCGACCGTGCAATGTTGCAAGGCGTATTATGTTGAACGGATCAAAGTTATTCTTCTACTGTTCTAGCCAATAGAGTGTTTGCTATCTGTGTTGCAGGCTTAGTGCTGCAGTTCGACGCTTGCACGTGTGTGCTGGGTTCAGAAAGCTGCATGAAGGGACGTTTCGCTTCAATGTATACGCCTATAAAACGAGACAAGTAATTCGATCGATATGACACAACACGATAGTAGGCCAAGTCTGCAATTAAACATAATTACGACAGAGTCCATACAATACACATGCACGGGGCAGCTACGCGTAACTTCAGAGCGATGAACAAACCGCGAAGTTCTGCTCAACGTCAATTAACTAGGCCTATACCAGCGAGGGTGCTCGTGTCTGTGTGTATTGTGTACTACAGAACTGTTGGAACCCCGGCCGTGCAACCTACAGACTGGGCGCTATAGGTTCTTGGGGATCTTGGACTGCAGTAATGACCGCTGTCCACTAGTGACATCTTAGGAAACTTAGTGT
>JAQIWG010004948.1:0-15243 GCA_034695025.1 Chamaedrilus cognettii | reverse complement strand
TACGGCTATTATTCGTCATCCTATTATTATTTATATCGGGCATACGACGTGAATGCCAGAAACTTGAGAAGCAAAGAAGCAAACAGTCTATATGATGTACAGCGTGAGCCATAAAAAAACAACCCCCTAGCGATTTCGCGATAATTCGGCCATAAGTAATACTGTCTGCTTCATATTAGCAGGGATTGGAGCTGAGGTAATTTGGCACAAGCTTTCCTACGTTAGAACGAAAATATGCATGCGTTCAAAAGTTATGAAAGATTGCAAAGCGCTCAGTTGCTGATGAGCTATGTATAGCCTAGAAATCTCAAGCCGCTCGAATGTGTGGTTGATTTCATTTTTTGATTTTTTTTACAAAAACTTTTATAGCTTTTGAACGCATGCATATTTTCGTTTTAAATTAGGGAAACTTGTACCAAATTATCTCAGCTCCAATCCCTGCAAATATGAAGCAAACAGTTTTTCTTTTGGCCGAGTTATCACGAATTCACTCGGGGGTTGTTTTCTATGGCTCACTCTGTACACTGTACAAGAAATAAACAAAACATAGTATTCTGATTTGCAGAGAATTGTCTTTAAAAAATTAAAATTAGAAACTCACAACAATATTTGAAGGTTGCATTTTATAAGCTCAACTACACACCTTTATTAATTTTTAGCAGGCTAATTTTTAACCACTACACCAGAGAGGCGCTGTGGTATAATGGTTAAGGCGTTGGACTTCGAGTCCAGAGGACCTGGGTTCGAGTCCCGGTGCTGGCAACTATGAAACCATGGCGTTACAAGCCCTTCAACAAGGCTGTTAAACACACAAGTGTCGCTAACTGATAATCATCGTCCAGAGTAATTTATTATTCTGGTTGGCGACAGGAAGGGTTCCTGGCCGTAAACCCACCTCCAACATAAACGTCTAACCTGTGTTAACATGGACACGGCGTTACAGGCTTGCCTGTAGTGCATAAGAATGGACGTCAAAAGCGATGATTATTATTATTATTTATGATCTAATAACTGATCTAAACTCATCATTTTTACGTGAATAGGCTATTTTTGTACAGCTAAAAGAAGTAGAAATCTAGTTAAACTCTTGTCGGAAATATAGATAAATTATGAAAATTAATGCCCTTCCTGACGCCAACCAAATATATAATTATCTGGCGCGGGGTTTGTAGTTATCGACGCTGGTGTGTTTAACAGCCCTGCTGAAGGGCCTGTAACGCATTGTTTCATAGTTGCCGGCGCGGGGAATTGAACCCTGGTCCTCTGGAATCTTCGTCCAATGCGTTAACCACTACACCACAACGCCCTCGCTGTGGCCGTGACATCCGAATATCAAAAAGTATTGTAAAATCATAGCAATATAAGTATTCTTGACCTACTAACTCACTAAGAATCAGATAATAACACTCACTAGTCATTACGATGTTGTTAGTTAACTGACAACGCTGAGTCGTCGGATTGTATTCACATTCATTCAAGTTCATGCTAGTCTCATTGGCTAGTTGGCGCCACCAGAATCTCGAACTGTTACCCTTGGCGGCTGACTAGGTTTCACACTTTCACTGGTCACCCGCGCTCAGTCGTCGTAGTACTTTTCTTGACGTAGACAGCAGAACAGGGCCATCGAGGCCACCAAGCCAAGGATCTAATGCACCACAAATTTTTGGCATTTATACTGGTAGTAATTTGGTCAAAATTTTATTGATGCGGTTACACTGAAATTGTAAACTGGCACTTACAGAAAATTCAATGAATGATTTAGGCAAATAACGATTCAATATTTTATACGCTAATAACCATTTAGTATAATCGCCTATTCACAAATCATAATTAAAAGTCATTTCAGATCATCCTTTTAGTATGCTGAACTTCCTAGATACCGAAACATAATCCAAATATATTTAGAATCTATTGCATATACATATCTCATCAAAAATTAAAATATAAAAGTACCCCAAAAAATTGGTACAATTTAAAAATAGGTTTAAAGTGCTATTAAAAGCGAATAAAATCAATAATTCAATTATAATAATATGCTAAACTAGTGGACCATGAGTTCAAAGCTCTTCTCAATTCTCATCTCAGTTCAACATTATTTTAACATCTGAAGTTAACAATTCTGTAAGCTTGTTATCCAATAATTTTTTTAACTGTTGACATCAATGATTGACGTCAACTTGCTAATAAACATTCCTCAGCGATGAGCAGGTTTCATACAAATCAATCTGTTGAATCAATTATAAATTGCAACAACGCCCAAATTATAGACCAATTACCAGAACCAACGGTCACAGTACAGTTACCGACACTGGCCCCCACTAACATCACCCGCTCTCAAAAGCTAGAGGATCACCAATGAAGAAATGAGTCAGATATCGACACGGTCTGAAAAAAGTTACGCCGAGTACTCCTTCACGTTTGGACAGCTTTTACACATGTAATGAAATTTGCATAAAATCATCAAAATCGTAATTCGGATCACAAAACTAAACTGACTTGAAGTCAAACTTAAATTGCGTGGAAGAATCAACTGTTAATTTATTATGAGGCTAATTTAAAGTTTGATGATTAATCGCAGAGATTGATGATATACATATACGTCATCTCGATATGCTATAAAACAAATTATGTTAGCGTCTACATAATTGGATATAACTACTGTACTGTGAAAATGTGACGCCTACAATCTAAGTTTGCTCCTTGAGCCTTTGACCAATAAGTGGAACACATAGTACATGTATTTAGTCCTATAGGGCACCTTAAGTAAATAAAATTGAATTAGACATGGACATGGACATGTCAGAAATACCTGGATAACTCCAATACAAATCCCAACAATGCCGAGAATGTAAAGGTTCACTTTGAACTGAGTTTTCATTTTCGTTAAGCAGCCCTGCAACGACAGCAACATTTGATTGATTTTTGAAACATTCATCAAACATCGCAGTGCATATATAACTGATAACATTAAGATACTTGAAAATAAATGTAGGTGCGACGTTTGAAAAACAACTCGAATAAATACAAAATAAAACATAACATAAAACACTCGATAAATAACCCAAATAAATACTACACCATAGCTAAAATAATCATTATCAATATTGAACAGTACAATTTACAATTTGTCTTGGTGTCAGTAATGATGCTCTTTAGTTATATCATGCTCTTAAATTGATGAATATTTTGAACTCTTCTAGATAAAAATTCTTGATAGGTTATTATAATAGACATAACATAGAGGTAGGCCTATATGATGATTTGAAAATAGCTACATCTCACTGGGCAAAACCTGTTACATAGGACTAAAATGACCGACTACTGTCGAGCATTACATATAGGCTATATATTACATATATACCGTAGGGAAGTAGTCGGCTGGTGTCTCCAGATCATTACAAGTGGTGTTTTGCTTGCAGCATTCTCTGGGGACCCTCTGTTCACCCGGCCAGGCGTCGATCTTGTACCAATCAGTGTAGTTGTAGACTCCACAACAGCTGAACTGCAACAACAACAGCAAGCTCAACACATCCATCTGATTTCTATAATAAGTTAAGCACGCAGGCTACTAGACTTCGCAAAAAAAAAAAAGTAATGCGGACAAAAAAATGGAAAGGAAAATGCAGATTTACATACAAAATGCCAGAAAGTAGTCCAATCCATCACAATTTTGTAACAAAGCATGTAACATCAATTTATCATTGCAGGCATGTATGCAGTCTGCAATAATAGTGTCGATCTGATAGCATTCAAAATACACTAAACTTTCATCACCAAACAAGCTCAAAAATGTGAAGCAATTACTCATCTAACACACTTGCTTCGGGGAGGCCATGAAGAGAGTGTGACCACAAGAGAAACCAACAGACAAGGTCAGCTGAAGATAAAGGCTAAAATGGCAGAGAAACAAGCATAGATAAAGACAAGGACCATGAACTTTAAACATCTCCACATACCACGGCACCGGTATCGTACTCCAGAACACTCAAACCACTAGAGGGTTATAAAACAGCACATACGCTACACAATTTGAAAGATTTAATTCTAAAAGGCTTGAAAAAAACATTTAGGCCCAAGGCACACTCAGCCAGGAGAAGTCTTGACTGCAACTTTAAAATAATATAATTCATTCATTCACATTTTTCTTAGGGCCTACTCCTGCCTGATTTCATTCAATAGCTTATAGTTGCATCCACTTGCGAAAAACAAAACACATCATTCCAATGCAACAGAGTTTATCGATGAAAAATTCGACATCAGGGCATCATGTATCTAGAAGCCCATGCATTTTGTGCACAGTAGATTACTGAACGAACGCCACTGATAATATAGTCTGAACTCCTGAGCTGTCCATAGATTTACTGTATTAACTACAGTATCAACTGCTAATGACTGCCAATGACTGCTTGGCGCCTCCGTAGCAATGGCATAAAAATGCAAGGCATAAATGCGCCTCATTATCATCATTATTATCAACTCCCAAATGTCAAACATATCCCAGAAATAATTTACGGTACTGCATTACGTAGCATCAGCTTGATAAACTTATAAATTTTCCATCCCCAGTCACATCCAACACTCATCAATAAATAAATTAAAGACGATCGATAGTTACGGGTTTCCAGTCAATCATAGTTCAGGGTTTTCCGCGTCAAAAGATGTGATCAGAAGCTCCCCGCATTATGAGCACCATGCGGCTTAGGAGCCCAGATGAGGAGGAAAGAAGAAATTGGATGGAAAAAATTCTGTCAGTAAATTCCATTTATCCCTCCAGAGAAAATATTCGCATTTATGGAGGGAAACGATGTGTTATCAAATCAGGAAGAAAGGAGGCCTAAAGACAAGAAAGGCCTCAATAGAATTGAAGTGAGAAAGGGTACACACACATATGAGTTTCAAATTGCCGATGCAGCAAAGCTACGAAACGACGACCATTTGCTGAACAATATCATGTACAAACGAATATGATGTATGTAGTCAGTGGGTCTTAGGCCCCTGTTAAAACAAGTGTCAATTCAAAGTTGAGTCTTACCACATTCTGGATGGATCTCCAGATTTCCCTGAGTCCGTCGTCGTCGGGCCCAGGCTGCGGAGGGTACTTGGTCCTGATGCCCTTGTGTAGCTCGTCACCCACCACACGCTCAATCTCTGCGCCATAGATGAATGCGAGCACCCCAGCGACAACCTCCAGGATGAAGATGAGCACGATGAGGACAAAGTACTGGAACAAAGAACAGGAATAAGATTAGGACAAAGTATACTGCAACAAAGAGCAGTCGCACACAGTGAGAAACAGTATAGGATCAGGACCAAGCACTCGCACATAGCACGAAACAGTAAGATTCAGAACCAGGTATTGGAAAGCAGCAACCAACAGCAGCAACGTCACAGCAGCAACAAGCAAAAACAGCAAAACGTATATAGGCCTACACCCCGCTTTCAATCGACCAAGTCCAACAGCATATAGTCACTCTAAACAGGAAGAACTTAATTGCCTCCAAATTGAAATAGCCCAAGATATGTTAAGAGCTCATCCAAAGCAAACTTATCACTTGATGCCAAACCAGTAAGATTGCAGGCTGCAATTGTCCTCGTGTCTTTCTGCTAATGTGATTTGAGACGTCCGCTCGTGGGGGTGACGCTTCCTGCGGATTGCATGCGGGCTGTCAGATTGGATGTGATTACCCACAGCAGCTACAGCATAGCTGCATTAGGTTCAATCGAACGCCGCGCGCTACAATGCCTTCACGCGAGGTAACAGCAGTCTTGACAGCGAGCGGCAACTTCTACAGGAGCAGCTTCAGCTCTTTTAGAGACACGGCGACGGCTGATGGAGAATAATGCTTCGGTTACATCAGGTCATCAGGTTACATGATCGCTACATCATTATAATCATTATTACATCATCATCAGTACTTCCTCGGTTACAACAGGTCGTCAAAAGCGGATTCCGGTCGTCTTCCGGGAAGAACCGTCTTTACGGAACGCCGACCGCGAAGACGCGTCTTGCGGTGTGTCGGCGCTTTGTGAAGACACATGCGCTTACACCAGGTCTTCCAATCGGATTCTGGCCCCCTTCCCATGAACCACCTTATATTATATTGCATATGGCATATAGCCACGCGTCACTCATCATTTGCGGGATGACGCATCGTGCGGGAAGATTGCTGGCGACGCGTAACAACACATCTGATCATCCGATCGGATTCCGGGAAGAACTCTTTCCGGAATTCGCTTCTGACGACTTAATGTAACCGCAGCATAGTAGAGCAAGCGGCGGCTGTAATGCAATGAGACCGGCGATCAATAAAGAGCCGCCTCCTCGCTACAGTAGACGGTCTTTCAGGGTCCATACATATTGCATGGAGCGACTAATGTGCTCTCTCGCTCGCATACATAGGCCTATACTGCTAGCGAAATAGAAAATGAGCTAGCGAGCATGAAATGAACGCCTACTGGCTACGCTAGACGTGAATATGGGTCGGCTAAAAAAAAGAAAAAAAAATTGATCACTTTTCTTCGACAGAACGAAAACGCTGGCACAAAAATTACATTTAGAGACCTGTACAGATTGCATGGTACAACATGCATACTTTACGGCGGTTTGTGCATAAATACCTAATTGTAAAACCAAAAAACGTCAACTTTGGAGTCTCTCAAAACTTTAGTCATGCAAAAGATTAGAACTTAGAAAGACAAAGTACAAAACAATTTACATGGCTATTCTAGAACAGAAAGCATCAAAGCGACCGCCTAATGACCCAATTCATGTCAAAAACTTTCATCCTTCGATCTGTCACTTGACTAAAAATCTGGAAGAACAGGGATGGGTAACATTTACAGTTAACGCTAGAGAAGGGAAGACAGCAAGCAATGGGCTTTAGCAGAACAAGATAAGAGACACAAAGCGGGTCATCGCAAAGGGTCTGGCTAAAGTGGAGCCACACTGCAGCAGGATTACCAAACTGCCACTTGAGAAAAAATAGACTGGGGCACTTGTTCCACGGCCCTCGATAGGAGCATAATGGTCTGGGCATAGGAGTAATGCAGGCTGCATTATGTGCACTCACGTTGTGCAGCTTTTGTCTGGCAGCTGGGCAACAGCTCATAGGTAGTGAAAATTTATTGGCTTGGTTCAAAATGATGAGCAGGTCTATTTTCATAAATCTCAAACTAATTGAAGCCCTCCAACACCCCCCCAACCCTCTACCACGTTCCCCGTA
Organism: Chamaedrilus cognettii; assembly: GCA_034695025.1. NCBI lineage: Eukaryota > Metazoa > Annelida > Clitellata > Enchytraeida > Enchytraeidae > Chamaedrilus > Chamaedrilus cognettii. Next base: position 8,020 of record JAQIWG010004948.1, on the reverse strand, counting down.
CCGTCATGAGCAGACACTTGCTCTCCATGATGGCGCCGCAACAGCCGAAGAAGCCGACGGCGAGGATGAGGATGCCCGCAGCGATGCAGAGTGCAGTCGCACTGAGGAAGGTATAGGTCGGCGAGAGGGGCGCGTACGAGCCGCGCGACGCCTGCAGCCAGATCCCTACGCCAAGCACCGCGCAGCCCAGCAGCTGCACCAACACATACATGAGCACCGTGCAGCCCAGCAGCTGTGCAGCACACAACACATATCAGCACCGCACAGCCCAGCAGCTGCACCAACACATATACATGAGCACCGTGCAGCCCAGCAGCTGCACACACCGACACGCACAATACGTAAACCGGGGAGCCAGCAGGGTTTGGCTAAGGGGCTGTTGGCCACTATGTTTAAACTTGCATAGTTTTATGTGCTTTGATTAGAATAAAAGAATAGTATGGTATTACAGCAAACTATGTGTGCAACTCTGCATGCTGTTATTGTCAGTAGCTAGCTTGTCTCAATGCTAGTTACTAAAGCATAGGACGTGCATACGCTTCGCTTGCATAGCCAAGAGTTTTTAAAGCCATTTCATTGATCTTCAGTCCATTCAAAAACACAGATTTATAATCTTCTAAGCATTGAGTGCGGTAGTAGCCGCATAGAATAACTGCTTCACTGTCAGTGACATCGAAACCTACTTTCCACACACAATCAATGCTAAAATCAAAGCACACCTCAATTTTCATCGCGTTGACGATGAGTCAAATGGCTTACAATTCAAAATGCACCAGCATCAAGCTACACAATTTAAGTCCCAAATCAATATTCTTCCATTGGCAAACAACAGATAAGCAAGAAATCTAGCGAGCTATTTCTTTGACAGTCCAGATGGAAAATTTCTCATAACAATTGAGTGCTTCACCCACTGACATCGATCAGGCTGAAATGATTGTCCAATTCGTGGAAAAATGCATTTTCATAAATCTCAGCGTCAGCGCGGATCGATACACGAGCAGCAGCAATGTGAAACCTTCCTCACCGGGAACTACTTTACTTCTTTCACAACAAATTCCATCAACAAACAATCGATCGTTGACTGGGCTTAAAAGAGTTAATAACTACAAATCACAATTGATTCCTATTTATAATAAAAATGAAGTTATGTTTAAAACTATTTAACGTTTTTTGGGAAGTTGTGTTGTGTGTGCGTGTGTGTGTGTGTGCGTGTGTACGTGTGCGTGTGTGTTTTCTCCGTTCTTTTAAGTGAATAAAGATATTCATAATACTGTAATTATACACGATGTGCAAACAAAAAAACAGATGGCGATAGATAACATGCCATCAACTCAATATTTATCAATTTATGGCTTAATTAAGCACAATTTCTAAACTAACTTCATCCAAAAATTGGCTGAACATTCACCAGCCAGATTCTGCTCACAAAAGTCATTTACAATAAAGTATTCCAGCACCGGTACTGCATGGCGCAGCATTTATTTTAAAAACGACACGATAAAAAACACACATCACCCCAAAATTTGTTGACGATTTAGATATGCCATCAGCTTTTTGACGACTGTACCTAGATTCTTTATATACCTTAGCGAAGCGCTGAGAACCTAAGCCTTCACAAATAGGCCTAACGCTTCACAGAAAGCCAGTTCTAAAAGCGCGAACTACATCAGGAAAAGACTAAATTTGGCAGACACAGTGGATTTGGTTGGATAGATGAGATATTGCAAGCCAGATTCGGATCAATCAAAAGTACATTTGTCCAATTGATAGATTGGCACTGTCACAAGGGATTCTGCTCCACACGACATTGCTTACAGCGTGATGGCTTCAGCAGCCAAGTGACAGGCTTATAGTCGCCAACAAAAGCTCATTCGGGAAAGGAAGCAAAACAGAGATTACAAAAAAGAGTATTTACTGCAAATAAAATCAGCAAGACAATTTTGAAGAAATTAAGTACAGGAACAAATCAAAGAATTTATTTTTAAATTACCAGTAACTCATTTTATCTGTTTTTAGTATAAAAAAATAGCATACGATATACGATTAGCAACATTGACTTACCGTACCAATACCAGAGCTTATGTTCAATTAGAAATAAAACCACGCCAACATCTAAAACAATCAAATTATGACCCATATAGCATTACTTACCCAGAAGAAGACGTTGAATCCAAAGAAGACGAACTTAACGCAGGAATAGCCTGAAAATCCGCCCTTTCCCTGACCGAACCCCCGCCCATATCCATATCCACGACCACGCCCTAAACCCAGCCCAAACCCCCCACCGAGCCCCTTCCCTAATCCCATCGTTTATCGACCGGTCCGGCAATGAACGATCACAAAACGGAAGCGGCTTGAAGGCAGCGAGAGAGCTGGAAATCGAGAGAAAATATCAATAATCCTGCAGGCCTGCTAGATGCTTTGGGTTGGATCAATCAAATTTACACTTATTTCAATCCACCACCAACTTAGAATCTTAGAATCGCTATTTAAAAGGAAGACAAAATCCTTTAGCTTAGCCTGACGGCCCAGGAGTGAAATCGCTACAAACTTATCAGATACTGTTCCTATCAGACTATTAATAAAATCTCTGTGATAAACTGTTAACAGCTAGATCTGCACTTTGATTTCGCTCAACCTCAAAAAGGTCAGTCTCAAATTGGGTAAACAGTGCTTGATGAAAAATGACTAAATTCAGGCCTGGCTTTGCACTTCTCAGAAACGTCCAGCCACAGTCAGCATGAAACAGCTGCTATTTCCTTCCTATTGGAAGAACCCCCAGCAGAGCTGAGGCGGGCAGAACTGAGCAGCGTCGAGATCGATGGAATTTCACCTGAAAGGAACGAAATGGATGTGTCACTGATAATGTCATCAAGGATAGCCTACCATTGATTGGATACCTCTAGAATCACATCGACTGCTTCTGCAAGCAATGGGCCGGCCCATATGTAAAATAGGACTATCCAAATCGATTAGCTCATTGAACAGCAAGGCATAATATCAGTAATATATGCCAACAGTAACTGTTGCTTAGCAAGCTCTGGCTTTCACTATCAACCACAGAGCTTTACAAACAAATCATATAAAAAGCGATTATCGCTAAACTTGATTTAATGAAGTACGGTAATGTGATTCCGTAAAAATTAATAATACTATAAATTCAGTACCAGTACGGTAATCGTATAAATTGTAAGTTGCATAAATTGAAAGTCGTATAAATAAGCAATCCAATAAATTCTGTATTTCCTCCAGGACTGGCAAACAACCGCTGGCCTATCTACAAGTAAGTACCGGTACTCCGAACCCATCCTATATAGATACACACTTATAATATAAATGCTGCCTCTGACAACTACAGGCCTAGTACCGGTAGGAAGAACATTATGAAACTTTTGAAGTTGATTCTATCATTTTTATAGTACTTGATCACAAAAGAAATGATCAGAATCTCATAATCACTATTTAGTATTTTTTGTCCAAGTTGGTAGCATAGTGAAATTACAGAAATCATTCTATAAAATCAATCATAGTCTGCAGCTAGTCCGAGAAGACTCAAATTTTGCCTGACTACATCAGATCTGTGACTTAGTCAATGGAACTGGCTTTCGATCGAAACGCTATTGATTTCTGAAGCGCACCATCATTTACTCCACATCATCGATCGATCACATGTGCACGGTCCAGAAACTTGCACCGAGAGCGGTATTGCACAGAACAGCGTGTCCTCCCACCGCCGCTACTGGGGCGTTGTGATTCGTTGAAATTGGGCAGAGAAAATGTCACGTCATGCGGTATCAATCAAATACCGCAATCAGACACAGACATTGTCAAAAATGATAAGGAATATATTGGCAATGAGCCTAAGAAAGCAATGGAAGGTACTGCAATTTAATACTTTCACAGGTTATTTTCAAATACGTATACACTGTATTGAAGATTTGTGCAATAATCCAGTTTTATACCGGATAGAAAACCTTACATCCACAGATCTGAGGTCGTGTTTTTAACACTCCCTGCAGGCCGGTGAACAAAGAATTGACCTGCAGCCCAGAGCACCCCGGACGAGTCTTAAAAGGCAAGTCGTAAAAGGCGACTAGAGAGGGAAAAATGGTTCTGTGCGTGGCTCTCCGTACAAAACCGGAATGTAATAGTCTTTGTTACAACACACTGTCCTTAATCATTCAATTTGTAAAAACCAATTTATGTTGATTTAACATTGTTTCTGTGATCTAAAATATATTTGTTTCATTATAGCAGGCTCTTGTAACAATGCTGTTATCAAAGGAGAATATCAGTTCTTTTCCAGTGTCTGTATTTTATAATGAAAAATAAATACGTTCAGTCGTATATTGCTTGACAAGGATCCAATTTTCTATCGTAAGCTTAGGGCTGGTTTCTCCAACACGGATTTAATGGTGATTCAGAATTTAACCCACCTTTTTGCAATCGTGAACCACCACTAAATCCGTATTTGAGAAACCAGCCCTTACCTTGCAAGCACTCAGCTACAAATAACATTTTTAGACTACTGTACACGTAACGGTAGGCCTACATAATAATAGAAAATATACAAATTACATCAATACACCATACAATATTAAGTAGTACCAATAATTTAAAAAATATACACAAGCCTAGATGAACGAAAACATTTGACAGCTCTGAAGCAACAAATTAAATTTGGCACCAAATGTACATATTGAATTCAACATATTGATTCAATTATTTACATGGATTTAGTTTATAATTAAAGCGCTCATGAAGTTAATGAAACACACAGGCTAAAAGCATCCTGGTTGACCATTTCATACGCAAGTTATCAATAGATTCATAACAACCCCATGACATGTCAATTACGTGGGCTTATGTCAAACACAGTTTTAACAATGTCTGGCGGCAACTGGCATTCAAATTACGGACAACATTTGCAATTCTTCAATGACATCTGAAATATCTTCCGATGCAATTCACAATATATAATTCACAATATACCATAACCGTTGAAACTCATACAATTTTGTTACATGATCCTACTCAAAATGCAAGGAACTAAATCATTTATAAAAATATAAATGGCAATGATTTTCTAAACGTTAGTTTTTAAAATCATTCTGATGGCCTGAAGGCCGCAGCTCAAGCTATGATACCTCCTCTGAAAAATATTGTAAAATATAATACACACATGCGTGCGTCCGTTTTGTGACCCCATTCCCCAGGGGTAGGCCATTTGCAGCCATGGATCTCCTCCTTCCACTTTATCCTATCCGTCGCATTCTCACATCTTAATCCCTTAGCTTTCATATGCTTCCTAGTCAAACCTTTCCACGTCCTCCCCCCAGCAGGCCCATCAAAAGTCATGGGCCCCACCCCTCCGGGCAGCCAGGTGGGGCCTTAACGCCGACCCTGTTGATAGGAGGTGACTACAGGTATGAATTGGCTGCTGTATGGATGAATCAGTATTAATTACTTGCTATGTTCATGAAGATATTAGGGATATATATTATTAGTATAGTAACGGGAGAAACAACCCGGACAAAAATAATGTACAGCTGCAAAATTTAGTTCTTAAGCAAACTACCAACTAGAAAAAGGTGAAAAATTCTCCATCGCAATCCCTTAGGCAAAAACAGTGATATACTGATTTGACTGTTAAGACACTTTATTGGCTACGCTCTCTTCTGTAAGCTAGTGGCAGCTCGTTACGCTCTCTAATGAGTGAAATAGTGCATAGCATTCATAGTTTCATAGCAATTATTAGCAACACAACAAAGATGGAATGATGTACGGTACCGTAAGGTAGTATAGGCTACATTCAACAGAGTCTTCTATTGGCATATAAAATGAGAAACCAGAAAGCCTACCGCTGACAGTCAGTCGACGGTATGACGGTAAGTCTACCACTCTATTATGACGGTCGGGGAATTTAATTAGTCTAGCGTCAAGGCTAACACATTTAGCCTAATTCGCCGATTTTCACAATTTCTATTTGGCAGAATGGCAATGCAGGGAGTGATACATTAAGCAAAAACGGAATATCCCTAGATTCTGGGTATATTGAAACAAATATCCATAGATCGATTTTTTAATATCCACAGCTACCATTATGAAATGCACCATTTTCTGAAAAATATATCCACATATATTGGGATTGCGTTAAAATCATATCCCTCAATCACGAAGATATCGCTATATCTAGTGATCTGTCCCTAGCAGTGGCATCACTGCTGGCAGCTGCAGCAGCTGCATCTCATAGCGTAAGTAAAACTAAGACGCTGGAGATTCAGAGTCTGGGTTTAGAATAAAAACCAAAATAGTTAGCAATCATAACTAATCCTAACGGAATTTGAACACATATTTACTAATCTGATTATTTATTTGATTTATGATTTATCTATTTGATTGATGGCAGAAGAAGCTGTCAAAAGATTTTTTAAATACAATTGTAAGTTCAATATGTGATAGCAGTTTGAGCTCTTCGCCTAAATCGCCCGGCAGCTGCACATGTACGCGGGATTGAATTAAGCCACGCCTACCTCGCGAGACTACCTTCGGAAACCGATACGGTTTTAAATTAGGGTTAGTTTAGGGTTAGATTAGGAGGAACTAGGATTAGGTTAGAGATAGGTCAGGATTTAGTTCGGAAACACTATAGATGGAATATATCCGTTGTTAAATTGTTTGCTTCCTTTTCGATTGATAGATGAATGAAGGTGTGCAGTGGGCGTGGCTTGCATCAAATCGAATCGCACAGATTGTATATTTGTCAGTGTCTTTTAATTCATCCCCCCTGAAATTTTATCCACCCAATGATGCAATCGGTCGGGAAAATAAACTAATCAAATGATTGACATGAAATTTTGTGACAATAAAAAGCATGACCTGGTGCCTAGCTCACAAAATTGGCGATTCATCGCAAAATGCAACAAAGTTATAACAAGTTAAATTTGTTGCTATCCTAAAATACCCCATACATAGTCTCACAAGACTTTCCTTCTGAGACCTATGATCAAATTAGTGATAAATAAACTGTTACGTAAAGATGATCTCCAAACGTGCGCAAATTAATTTGTAGCGTCAATTTGTGCCAGACATTAATAAGGGTTCTTAGCCCAGTTTAGGTAATTTTTTTGACATTAATATGCAACAGATAACATTTCAAGTTTTATGAAACAAAATTTTATGTACATGTTCAACAAGATGCCAGCTGCTTACACTGATATGAAACTTTCAGCGCATTTAAAGAAAATTGCACGAAAATATGGAAAAAAATAGTAAGGGGGATATTTTTATGGGGATGTTATACCTTTAAACATAATGTCCGTCGGTAGTGAGGCTCAGCTTGAACATTAATGTTTTGCCAAGCGAAAATAATACTGCGTTCAACTTCAAATCTTGATCCACTACAGTCATTCTGACGAAACGATAGTCGTTTCTTACTTACATGTACCTATATGCGACACCATCTTAGATGCATTATGCATATAGGCCCTGCATGGAGCTAGGCTATAACCAAATACAATGTTGGCTAAAGAAAAAGAATAGACCAGATTTTGCCCCCTCCCCTAAAGGGGGAGGGGGCAGAACCCCCCTGGTCTTTAGTCCAGTTTTACGACACTCGGGGAGCTCTGGGCTGCAACTTGCAAGTCAATTAATTCTAGATTTCAAACTTTCAGCAAATTATAGACCCAATTAAACACAACGCTTTGCAAGACCACATTTTTCATTCAATTTCGGCTTGCAGTTGCAACGTTGAGATTAATTTTTGTACTGTTGTGAAACTTCGCAACGTTTGCGTAATGGATTGCGGACACTACAAAATCATTGAAAGTGGGCCGGGTTGTCGTATTCAACGTGCTAAATTCCTGATGAGCGTCTTGTCCTCAATCACAAGAGGCTGTGTGACGCGGCTACACTCAGGCCGGATCCAATCCTTCGATTTTCATGCAGGACGAGCGATTTTAACGCTGGCTGACGAAATCACGAGTTGATTAGTTATGGATATGATGGGGGTGGGGGGGGG
>JAQIWG010004947.1:0-15244 GCA_034695025.1 Chamaedrilus cognettii | reverse complement strand
GCGGGCCATGGCCCCTTTAGCCCCCCCCCCCCGTAACGCCGCCCCTGGGTTGTTGAACCAACCTCACACAACTGCATGGATTGACCCCGGAATAAAGCGCACGTCTACAGAGGCAGGCTCGACCTACTTTGACTCTCGTTGAAGACGACTGCTCTGTAAGCAGTCGGACTGAGCCGCGGCCCGCCATAGTCAGCAACCGTCGAAAAGTCATCTGCACAAGTTAACAATCAGCACTTCTCACAACCAGCCAGGGCATTTTCAACTATACAAAGTGAGGGAAAAATTGCTTCTCAGCCCTCATGAATTGCCCCCAGCCCTTCGCTTTTTGCATCCCACTTTTTGTCTATTTTATTGGCTATGGTACTAAATTCAGGTAGTACAAAATTCAGGTAGTACTTGCACATTTGTAATGTGTAAGTGAACATAAATATGTAAGCCTCAAGCAAGCGCCCTCGTGGGAATCACCAGTGACTGCGGCGATGCGGCGATCAAGCTCGGCATTACAATAATTTTTTATTACTGCAGCCCGACACTTGCCTTGAAGAGGACACGGCACGTTGCTGATGATGACGTCATCCAACATGGCCGCCGCACTTCCAGCGGTCACCCCGACCTTGTCAGCGACGAAGCGCAATCTCGCCAGCCCACCAGGCAGTGAAATCTGGGCATAGAGATGTTACATGCTAGAGCAAGAGTCAGCGAGATCTTTGCACAGAGATCTTATATGCATCAGCATGAGTCAGCGCCAAGGCCCGTCACTACAGCCAGCAGAATGAAGGACGCATGGTGATGAAGGGGGAGGGGCTTGGCCCGCGGGCCAAACCAATTACCAACCGTCAACAATTTACTGACAGGGTCATATCCCTTTCACATCCAATGACAATAATCAACAACTATTACCCATAATACCAATCAACTTCCAATTTTAGCAAAAAATGCTTCTTTCTGCGACATTGTGCAGCTAACGCGTGCGCATTCTAGGCTTGTAGTTCTGTGATCAGTGCCACCAGTGCAGAAATGTTACACACTAGAGCGTGAGTCACAGAGATCAGAGTGCTTTATACCAGAGATCTTTGACATAAAAAGATACGAAGCCCATGTCCTTTCGGTTTTCTATGCGACCATTTTGATGCCGTTAGATCACAGCGAAGTTCAGACAGTGACGCTGTCGTGAACGTTGAGGCAATATTTAATTCGCTAGATGACAGCGCGCGCGTCGGAGTCCGTTAGTTGTCATGACAATAGTTGATGCTGAAGGCGTTTCAAAGTCGAGAATTTTTATGACTCACCCGGGGAGCTCTGGGCTGCTTCTTTAATCTCAGTCTACACTGGGAAGTTACCTTAAGAGCCACTTCTCGGGATCAAAATGGCGCCTGTTTTATTTACAATGGACAAGTCCATTACGTCACTTCCTATTCTACCCACATTGCTTTATACGCTGCAGCCATGAGTCAGCGAAACCTCGGCATAGAGAACTTAATATACACTCGAGCACAAATCAGTGAAACCTGGGCATAGATATGTCATATGCTAGAACATGCGTCAACAAAACTTGTGGATAGAGATATCATACAATAATTGCAAATTTTTGTCCTCAAGGGTAATCGTTCTGGGATTCATTTTAGTGCTATAGGCACTAATCGCCTTTGATCGTCTAATCTGTTAATGTCCATGTTTTCACACAGGTTTAGATGCATGCGCCCTTGTGAGGACTGCAGGAGCTGGATTTTTACGGCCGGATGGCCTTCCTGACACCAACCAAATAAATCATTATTTGGCACGGCGTTAGCAGCTAGCGGCACTTGTGTGTTTAACGGCCTTGCTGAAGGGCCTGTAACGCCATGGTTCCATAATTGCCGGCCCGGGGACTTAAATCCTGGTCCTTTGGACTCAAAGTTCGACGCCTGAACCACTACACCACAGCGCCTCGCTGTATGCACTGGACTAATAAAAAGTTAAATTTAGATAATTGAATAGAATAGTGTTTTTGGTTTCTGTTTTCAGTAGCAGTAGAAGTTGTAGTACTAGTAACGATTTATTACACTCTCACTTCCCAGGAATTCAATGTCACTTTCGCATCTTAGAATCCACTTAATAGTCCACTTAATAGTCCACTTAATAGTCCACTTAATAGTCCACTTAATAGTCCACCTAATAGTCCACTTAATAGTCCACGTAATAGTCCACTTAATAGTCCACTTAATGTTCATTTAATAGTCCACTTAATAGTCCACTTAAAAGTCCACTTAATAGTCCACTTAATAGTCCACTTAATAGTCCACCTAATAGTCCACTTAATAGTCCACGTAATAGTCCACTTAATAGTCCACTTAATGTTCATTTAATAGTCCACTTAATAGTCCACTTAATAGTCCACTTAATAGCAACATAATGCTTAATTCGTACGGTAGCAATGTTTTCTGCAATTTTCATAGTCCTAAATAAAAAACAAGGTAGCGAACAGCTTATAGAGCGGTTAAATGTGCGTCAGCCACTAGTCATAGTCTAGGAACAGAAGGCGATACAACCAATCAGATTTTGATACAGCTTATAATACCGTATTAGAAGTGGCTGGGCACGGTGTATGTCCGTTCTGTGTCCTTTCTGCTCATTGTATATCTCACCCATTCAAAGATTTGTGAGAGAATATAGAAATGAAGCTCAAACTAAAACTAGCGCTAATATCAACACAACAAAAACTAAAACTAAAGCGATACCATGTACAGCAGCACTACAGTCAATATAACATAACATATACTCATTATATCCCTTATTCATAATATACTCCTTCATCATATACTCAATATATCAGCACGTAAATATATTGCTGTGGAAGGCAAAGTTGGGAGGGGAACGGTGAAGAAAACATGGAGAGAGGCAGTGGAGAATGACATGAAGGAACGTGGCATGAGTAGAGACATGGTAAAGAATCGGGAGTTGTGGGGGAGTCTCGTCCTGAGAAACATCCAACCTGTGCTAGCATGGAAAAGTGGACGTAAAGCGTAAATGATGATGATGATTATTACTGACCTGGGCGGAGCTCCAGGGTTTGGGCAGCTCTTGATCGTCGTACTTTAGCACCTTCAACTCGTCAAAATTGATCGAGAATGGCGTAAAGACCTGGATCCTCAGGTAGACCTTGGACGAGGTGATGTTATACAGGAAACTGAGGCAGGAGCCGGCTGGAAAGGAAAGGGTCGGGGACTCGAGGGAAGCGGTCTCCGTGGGCGTGTCAAACTGGACGTACATGAAGTAATCTGGGCGGAAAATTTGAGGAAATTAGACAATCAAAAAATGTTAAAGAATCGAAGCATCTATGTTATCCATCGCCTATCTTTTTAGGTAACTGGACAACTGACCCAACGGAGAACTGACCCAAAGAAATTCGGGTCAGTTCTCCGTAAATCATCTTTTACTAAAAGCCTTATATTAAGGCGTGGAGAGGCATAGAGATAACTAAAAGTACAATTGCTGTCATTGATTTTCTGAAGTTTGGTTTATGAGAAAGAAAAAAAAGTCACACCAATAAAATTTCTACAGCGCATGTGCAGTATGCTATATGGTCTAGCGTCGTCTTCCGGCTACGAGGTTCAGTGTCGCCCCCAGGCACTAGCCCCACGTGGGGATCGAGCCGCGACACGCGATGTCCTTTCCCCTCTGCATGGTCACAGAGAGCCGTTGCCGCAAATACTCAGTTTCAATATTTCTGTCTAAAAGCAAAAATAGTAAGAAGAGAATAAGATTAGACCCCCCCTGGCCTGGCTTACAAATTCACCAAAAAATGGGCACACTGGCCTGTCCCACAATCTGTGCACCAAGACGACGATTTAATGAATGCTTTTCAAATGCACTATGTGGAAAATCAACAGTCTGGTAAATGCACCATTTTTAAACACACTATTATGCACTACCTGGTAAACACTATCTGATAAAGCACTGTCTGGTAAAGAACTGTGAGGTAAATGAACAATTTGCTAAGCCCTCAATTACTCTACTCCTACCCTGGCAGCGTGGGATGACGCAGTATTCCTTGTCCGTGTTGGGATAGTTGGGGTAGCACCACGGCGCCAGCGCCAGTGCCAGCGCCGTCCCGTCCACCATTGGATTACGACAGTAGTTCGCCACGCTCGCCAGCGTAGCAGTACCGCCCCCCGGCGCGGAGGAGTCTGGGAAGTATGTGACGTCATCGTATGGGTGAACGTGCGGGTCCTGTGTGGTCCAAGCCTGGCACGCGCGGCCCGACACCGTCACGTTGAGGTTCCCGATGTACGTTGCACCGGCGGTGGTCATCAGACAATCGTACTGGTACTGGCCTGCCGTGAACACGACGCGCAGTGTTCTGTGATAATTTAAAAGTCTCCAATGTCTACCACACCCGATGACAAATATCCGTATCCACCATTGCAAGTTAACCTCGAGTTGGTCAATCGGCGAGTTGAGCGTGACCGTTGTCAATCTCCTGCGCCCAGCGTGACGTCACTCAATCCGCCGATTGAACCAAATCGAGGTTAACTCGCAATGGTGAACACCAATATAACCAGTCTTTCGACTGTCTAAGAAATGTGCTAATCTTAAGTTCAATTTTTTTTAGAATTGCAAAACTTGTTTCATAACTATAGATATTCATCAAAAACACCCATAGACTAAGGCCTGTCGGTGTCACCTTGTTATTGCTCTGCATTTCTCACGGCCCTATCTTAATAAATAAAGAAAAACCAAAGAGGGCGAAAAGAAGAAAAGCTAACGGCTGATTGCTCGACCTCGATTTCAGTGCGAATTAACTTTGGTTTATTTGTGTGGTTCAAATTAGCCAATGCGACTGCACGAGAGTATTGTCACGAATAATCTAATTAGTTAATTCGGACCACAAAACAAAATCGAAGTTAATTCGCACTCAAATCGAGATCGAGCAACCAGTCATAAGTGTCTCACCACTGTCGACGCTCGGCTGTGACTTGAGTATCCACCTAGCGGCGAGCGACACGGAGCGATCGACATATCCGCAGTCGTTAGTCGCAGAAAAGTGACACGAAAGGGTCATGACTTGTGCCACGGCTAAAGGCAGAGGAACAAACCAACTATAAACTACATCATCATCATCATCATCATCATTTCGGTTTCTTCATTAATTTTTCCACGTTTGCACAGATTGGACGCTTGCGACCACATAACTTAACTGAGCATTCATTTCTCCAAGTGTGCAGTTCCAATAGTGGAACTGTACACTTGGAGAAATGACGAGTGGAGTGGGTAGGGATGCTGACAGAGATTTTTGCTTTCCATGCAGCACTCATAATCAGGGAGCAAAATTGTAGACATTTAAATTTTCAACATTATTATCTAGAGTTGCATATGTAGTAGCACATCAAGTTTGACATTTAGAACTGCACACACAGATCAGTCGTAAGAACCGCACATTGCAATTTAGAACGGCACATTTCAATTCAGAACCGCACATTCTGCATACAACTGCACCGTCTGCATATGCCCTGTGCTATGAGGCTGCTTCCAACCATGGACTGCCAAGCTAACTGCCATTCATCATAGTCATGTAACACTGGTGTCATCAATTTACCGCCTAGTCGAGAGGCTGCAATGCCTACAGACCAGGCTGGACGCAGGACGAGTTCCTGATGTCAATCCCACCAATCAGTGCCTCCTCTGACATCTGCAACACAACTTGAGCCAAGCTCGGGGCGGCAACTCTCCCCCCTTTCTCTCCGCTGCCCGGGGTAGCTGCGCCCTGGGAGGACGCGAGGTTAAGCTCGATTCGAGCCCTCATCCCCTCCAGGCGCTCCTCGGCCAAATTGAGCTGAAGGCAACAGACAATAGCGTGTTTCGTCATGCTGGTACTTATTTGCTTTAGGGTCTCTTTGAACTATGCATATTTTACATGCAATTTTGCATGCAATTTTGCATGCAACCGTGTTAAGGCAAACGGACGACCAACAACGATTTTCTTAACTGGGTTTCATGCACGGCTTGTTCCTTAACTGGGTTTCATGCACGACTTGCATGAACCCAGTTAAGGACATGTTACATTGTAATTCTCTTAACATGGTTGCATGCAAAGTTGCATGCAAAATTGTATACAAAATAGTATACAAAATATGCATCGTGGAAAGGAGGCCTTAATGTCTGCATGACGTCATGCTCCCTGCAGACCGTAGAGGAATTTGTAAACACTGTCAACTCTGCAAACTGTACAACGTATATTCTGTTTGGTCATGCTTATTTCTATAATTGGTTGCTTCTGAGAATCTTGATTTGCCGCTTGTTTCTTACCTAAATATTTTAAATTTAACTGTTGGACTCCCATTCACTTGCAAATAGCTACAGATTTATTCCAATAACCCAATTCGCCCTCACTAAATAATGAAGCAGAAGGGGGAAGGAAAATTTCTTGTAATGCATATAGGATTGGTCCAAAACAGTAAGTTTATTATAAAGATAACTAACTAACCGCCTTCTTATCGTGCAATCTGTTAATGTCCATGTTTTCACACAGGTTTACATGTTTTTGCCCGCCCTGATCAGGACTGCTGGTGCTGGGCTTTTGCAGACGGATGCCCTTCCTGACGCCAAACAAATAAATAATTATCTAGCACAGGGTTAGCAGCTAGCGCGTTGCCGTGCGTTTAACAGCCTTGCTGATGGGCCTGTAACGCATGGTTTCATAGTTCCCGGCGTGGGGACTTGAACCCTGGTTCTCTGGACTGGAAGTCCGACGCCTCAACCACTACACCACAGCGCTCTATGTTCCAAAGATAACATTTCAGGCTATTCCATTCTACGCTCTGCACAGACCTGCAGCACGGTGGTTCGGGAGACGGCGGACGCGTTGCCCCCCGCCACGTCTCCCGTCAGCAGCAGCATGCGCAGCAGCAGCGGCAGCGCGGTGAAGTTCAGCGACACGCACAGGGTAGCTGCGGGGGTGGAGCTTCCGCCAGAGGAGGCGGAGCTACTGGGCGAGGAGGCGGGGCCACCGGATGTGATCTCATAGACGTCGGAAGTCCATTCTCCGAGGAAAAGCGTACTGAGGTTAGGGGTGGTAGGCAATAAGTGCAGAGAATATTCTGAAAACATCACAACGAGACCTGCATTTAAAATCGTTTTTTTTGAGCGATTGAAAAGAAGAAAATTGGAATATACTTCATCGATGATAATTATTATAATCTGCTTAACCATTAGTAGGTTGTGTGGCTCGGTGGCGCAGTGGATAGAGCATTCGTCTCTCACTCGGAAGGTCGAGTGTTCAAATACGCTCGCTGCCGGGTAATAGCCTTGAGCAAGCTACTCACGTGCACATGCTTCGGTTCACTCAGGCAACCGTTATGAATGAGTAGCGGGCCTTGTGTCTGTGAAGGTAACTGCACGCGCTACTTAGCACTGGCCACGCTACCAGCCAAATGGCATCAAGCCGTGTGGGGGGCTCAACGCCTGATGATAAAAGATGGGCACAGAGCTAAGCTCTAATTGAGCATGCGACCCTTTATCTTAACCTCTATTGTACTGTGATCTGTAAAAATGTCACGTGGGAAATTTTAAAGTTATTTTATTTACGAGACATGAGCGGTGTACTGTACCAGTCCACGGTCGCTAGACTGTTCACCAAGCATAATTTTAAAATAAGCATGCTAAAAAATAAAGATAAATAAAAAATTAAAAAATTAATAGAAAAAATTTGCGCGGCAAAGATTTTCGAGCACCCTTGGCAAAGGCGTTTTAAATTCGTCAGCCCTGCAAATAATCATCCATTAGGGTGGAGTGCAGTAGTGAAGTTAAAGTTTAAAATTCTATTTCTAATTCTTTACATGATAGAAACAACAGTACTAACCTACAAGAATTCAATTTGAAATGAAATAAAAAGCAGCAGACTAGATAAATAAGAACACGCAAAAAAACAAATTTAATAAAAACGGCACTGACGCGGTGGTTGATGCCGCTGCTCGATGCTGTAGGAAAAGCTCGATATCATCGACATGGTGTTCGGTGCGATCTGGACGGTGAGCACTCCGTCCGTGGTGACGTTTGATAACACAAAGTCGTACGGAAAGAAGTCGTTAACGTCGTCAAATGTGAGGACGGGGCTGGCGGGGACCGCCACGACAGCGCCGCCCGTCGATCGCCAGACGGTCATGTCAGGAGGAGAGCAGTAGCACTGGAGATGAAAACAGTGATACGCTAGGAGAGGGGGGGAAAATGAGGCTGTTACAATCTCAACTCAAAAAGCTAACCCCTGATTAGCGGTGTTTTGAAAGTTAAAGGACCGTGTGTAGTAACGAAGACTATTACATTCCGGTTCAGTGCCCAGGCCTCGGCTTTACCAAGCAAAGAACCACTTCCTTCTCTTTAGTCGCCTTTTACCACTCGCCCGGAAAGCTCTGGGCAGCAGGTCAAGTCTTAGTTCTCCGACCTGCAGGGGTGCCCCGATTAGCCCTCTCCTTTTTTTGCTCACTTTGCCCCATCCAACTTCAAACGTTCACAATCCTTCAGTGCTAGACCTACTAGTCCAACATTCAATACAATATTAATTAAGATTAATCATCATCAATTATATATATATATTTTATTATACCCAAGATGTACTTGTTAGCCTACAGTGACTATCTAGGCTATCATAGATCCAGCCGACGGCATGCAGCTCAGGTCAGCGGCGTACGGTATATCCTCATATTATTCATCATTCATAGCCCCAGTTGACATTTCTCTTTTCACTGCCAAGATTAAATCTACCTAGGTCCAATACCAGCACTTTCCCCTTCCGTGTGGAGTTAAATAAGCAATCTTGAATTTCACTGAACTTAGTCCTTACTGAAGTTACACAGCTCCAGCTGTCTTATAGCATACATGTATCTCTTCAACCTTTATTGCCCCTTTTCCTAACTCGACCAAGAGGAGCTACTACATTCTGTAAATCGAGGCAAGCATGGAGATAGCGGGGGCGGGGCTTGGCCGACGGGTCAAAACAATTGCTAACCGTCAAACCGTCAACAATTGATTGACAGGGCCATGAACCTTTCACATCCAATCACAATTATTAACAACGATTACCCATAATTCAAATCAACTTCCGTATTTGGTAAAAAAATCCTTCTTTCTGCGGCATTGTGCGCTGATGTATGTGCATTCTAGGCGTTTGATTTTTTTGAGCTCGACCAATGACCAATTAGCAGCATAGAAACCGTCCTAGGGCGAGCTCCACTTCTAGTAGCATAATCATAGAACATGCATGCATACATAAAAAATTAATTAACATGAAAATAAGAATAAAATTTTAATAAAATTTTATGAACTAAGATCAAAATACGACAGACCTGGACATTTCCGGAGATAGTTCCTGAACACGATATCGATCGACCGCACGAGACGAAGGTGACGACGACAGTGACCCCCATGCTGCCCCCCGCCCCATGAATGTAGAAGAAGTTTGCGACACCAATTGTCAAGAACTCAACTAAGAACGTCCTCGCAACGTCATAGCTGACGTAGCGAGAGGCTAAAGAAAAACAATGACTCCATCATTTGAAATTGCCCAACGAAAATAGCGAGGAAAAATATGAAGTCACATAGCATAGCCAACACGCGCATACCTTTAGTGGCCGCATTCCCCGCACAGGCAGGGCAGGCCAACTGCGGCGATGGACACAGGCCTTCATATGCCCCTAATTAGGTATTTGCCAAAAAATAGTTAGGGTGGATCTAAGTTTCCACCAAGTTTCCCCCTTCATATGATAAAAAACTGAAAATAAGAAAGTTGCAGGGGACGTCGTCATACCCCATGCATGATCTACAAATAGAGCATCACATGTCCCTGACATGATATTAAACTCTGCCCGCCAGCCCTGCCCCTGCTGCCACCATTGGGCAGGAAGAAGCGTTGTGACCGAGTGATCTAAGTCGCTGGTCGCAGATTACGAGTGCGGCAGTTGCCAATTCAAATCCCGGTCGCGGCAAAGATTTTGAGTCACTTCGTGCATCCTTTAGCAAGGGTGGTTTACATTCGTCAGCCACAAGTGTTTCTACGATGCCTACCAGATACGGTGCAACCACCACCAGCGACCATCAGCTGGTGAAATAGGGCATCACCTTTTCCCCGCAAGGGGCTCACACAACAACAAAACAACAACAACAAGTAGAGATAGACTACCAAAGTCAGTGTAGTTGAGCTGGAGACCGGTCGAGAGCGTCCATGAGAGACCGTCGGCATAGGACAAGGTGCGCACGCGACCCAAGCACAGACTCTGACCAGCGCAATCTGTGGGGAACATTTCAACTCATCCAGTATTCACATTCTCATTATCATTGCTATTCAATTCTATTAATTTAAAGTGCAGCAAAATTTTGGAGGGGTAAAACCAAGAAAACAACATGCGGCAAAAAAATTTCACGTTGTACAGCCCTTCACTTGACTTCAACTTTACTACTGCACCCCACCTTATTTTATGGATGATTATCTGCGGGGTTGATGAATTTAAAACAACTTCGCCCGGAACTTTTGCCGCGACCGGGATTCGAAACGACAAGTGCCGCACTCGTAATCCGAGACCAGTGACTTGCACCACTCGGCCACAACGCTTTTTTCACATTTATTACTTCATCACAAATATCATTACAAGCATCAAATTCACATAGCGAAGTAACAAGATCAAGCTAAAGAAGAAAGCTCGACAAAAAGAAATACGCCTTAACCTAACCCTAGTTACATCAATTAAGGCAAAGTTAATTTCATAGTGAAATACAAATAAAACTAGTGAAACTCAAACACGCGTACAATGAAGGAACATGAAAACTTGAAACATTCAATAAATAAAAATAAATAATATCGTCTCAAAAGCAGGAGTAACCTAAATGGAATATCAGTTTTTCATAATATCCGTAACAAGTCAATAGTAGAGGAGAAAAAAAAATCAAGTCCTATCATAGTACTGGAACCCAGTAAAGGGATACAAAATGTTTAAGAGTTCCGTGTTTAATGCCTCATTAGTTTTACTGCATCAAATGAAGAAAAATGATGAAAAAGGCTTCAAAATTGCGCCATGCCAGACAGACTCGTCGAGGCTCGCTACGTGTCGTGGAAAAGGCTGGAGTGGATGCTTTGCTAAGCAAAGTCACGAAGTCGCAAAGTCGCAAAGCCACAGTCGCAAAGTCACACAGTGCATTTTAACTAAAATATTCAACAAGGGGTTAAAGATCCGAAAACTTTCAGCTTCATCCAGTCTATTAGCTTACCCCTGCTCGCCAATGGACTGTAGGCACACGCCTGCTGCGTAATCTCCACGTTGCTGACACTAATCGAAGCTGCAGGCTCCATGGAGTCATCCACAAACGCCACAAACGCCAGCTGGTACCTTCCCGCCGGAAGACACAATCGCCACGGCTTCGCGTCCAGCGTCGGATGATCCGCTCCCAGATAAGAGGCAAGGAGGGTCGTGGGCTGCCCCAGCATGGAGGTGGCGTAGATGTCAAGGCGGGCCCGGGAAGAGTTGTCTGGGAAGTAGACATAGAAACTGAGAATGGAGTCGTGGGGGAGGAGGAGCTGCGGGGTGGTCAGGACGTTGGTCATGCTCGCGTCGTCCATTGTGTCGGAAGAACCACCGTTAGAGGGGTACACCATTCCCTCCAGCATGCCTGAATACACACACACACGCACGCGCGTTGTGTGGCTACTAAGGCCGGGTTTATTCATCTAGTGTTAAAATTTTAATTAGAGATTTATTCAGCAAAAACCAATAACATGGCGCTAAATTGGCTTATTAGGTGTGGTGACGTCATGACCTCGAATATAATTTTAACACTTGATGGAAAAACTCAGCCTAAGATACACTCAAAGAGATCACGACCCTCCGACTTGATGTTGTTCATGAGCACAGCAGAGCTTCAATGGCAATCTGCTTCTTCTTCCACACAAAGCTGTTGACAATGGTCTTCGTGCTGATATGTGAGTTAAAGTCGAACAATTTGAACATTCAATCAGACATTCTAAAGTAAAATTTAAGTTAAATGCTTTCAACATTCTAAAAAATGTGTAAATTGAGCTATATTCCATGTCAGAAAGTTGACAATTTTTATTTGTCAACTTTCTCGCGGTAGTGCGGCAAGAAGATTAGAGCTTTCTGGAAAGCAATATATACATTTTGTTGCAAACTTAGTTGGCTTCATTGCTGCGAAAAAATTCTGAAAATCGGTTACCATTTGGCCGAGTTACAGCTGTGTCTTGTTCATTTTTATTCACGGTGTACATATCTGACCAAGCAAGCCGGTACCTTTTCTCCTACAACTTCGCCCTGAGTTTTGTCAGTCGTTTGATGGAGGCCCACGGCAAAAGGGGGTCCCCGCTGACGTCACTAGACGCCAAGCGAACTCAAAACCCACTTTTATCATTATCATTATTGCTAACTATAATTTCCATCGATCAACAGAGTATATTCAGTTAAGCCAACCCCCTGCAGGCCAATGAACTAAGAATTGGCTTGCAACCCAGAGCTCCCTGGGCGAGTCGGAAAGGCGACTAAAGAACGGGGAGCGGTTCTGTGCCGGCTCTCTTGCACGGAACCGGACTGTATATTGTCTTTTGTACTATACACGGTCCCTAAACTATAAAACACAAAAAACATTCGCTAGGCCACGTTAGGGGAAGCTACGAATGCTAAAAGTGTGACCTACTCTCAACGCAGGGATACACGGCGCACAGCCCCCATCTCACGCTCGGGTCGAGCAGGTAGCACCACGGCCTGATGCCCGCTGCGTCCGGGTTGCGGCAGTAGTTCTTGGCCTTCGCCACGCTTCCGTCCGGATACGCGCTATCCGGCCAAACCTGGTAAGGTATAAATTTATTAAGGGTTTTGGAATTGGGCAGATATTTCAGGGAGGGGAGGCTGTTATCAAAGTTACAGACCCACGCCACAATTTTTGGGCCACATCACAGCTTTTTCTCCTACCAATCCAAGTCGCAACCGGATGGGGGACTGGCAGAAATTTTTTGGCTTAATCCTAACGGTCATTGTCCATTCTATTCTTAACTTGTGCCAAATTTATATTCTACAAATGAAACATAATAGATTTAACTAATTTTTATTTCCATCATTCAAAACTTTTAATGTGGACTTTGGCGTGCTGCAGGAACTCTAGCGAAACGGTACATCCCCCCCACCACAATACCAGATCAGAACACCCCCCTGCCTGCACCCCACAAAGGGGGCGTTCCAGCTCTGATTTTGGGGGGGTGTACCTCCAAAACTCGGGGGTGTACGGGGGGTGTAGATAAATTCCTGCACCAGGTGTTCCTTGGGCGTCTGCAGGGTCCAAAGCTGACATGCCAGCCCGCCTTCGGAGACGTTCAGGGTCCCGACGTAGTCCGTGCCTATCGCCGTGCGACTGCAGCGAGTCGCTGAAACAGCCACGCCATTTGTTTGCTTGCTTGTTGCTTAGTCGCGCAGAACACACTAGGGCCACTTAGTGCCTAAGAAAACATATAAAAATTCCTCACACGTGCAATAGCGCATGACAGTCTTAATTCAATTAAATCAAAATAGTAAAAAAATTAACTACAAGTTCGCAAAAAAAACAATCCCTAAGTACTTTTTTTGTCACAATCGTTTTTTCCATCATTATCCATTATTATTTAAAATTCATTGGCCCAGATTGTATTTGCGTGCCTGTGGCGCAAGTTTTTATCTCTAGTCTTTAATTTTAAATTTCATCCTGGTAGACTGATACTGTTTAATCTATTCTGTTAAGTATTCAAAATTGGATAAATAGTACTTAAAATTGCATATAAAATTTGTTTCTAATTTTTATTGTACTTGATGAACAGTCTAGCCACTGTCTAGGGCTAGGTAGTGACACTTTATATTGTATGATTGTATATAAGCATCTAAATGCTTTAGATAAAATCGACATCTATGGATATTCAAGAGGCCCCGGATCTGTAATCTGTGCCGATCTGGCCAACTTCAACTTCACTCCTGCACTCCACCCTAATGAATTTGCAGGGCTGATGAACTTAAACCACCTTTGCAAGTATGCACGAAGTACCGGCACGGTACATAAAACATGGAATTTTTTCTGCATGTTATTTTTGATGTTTTGCCTCTCAGAAAGTTTGCTGCATTTAATTTTCTCGTTTTTGAGGACTTCTCATTAAAATAGCTTTTGCAGCTTTATATTTGTTGTATGTAATTTCATCGAGTTTTCCCGATCGCAAAATAAGTGAAAATGACATGCACTCTAAAATTTCATGTTTTGCAGTATCGGTAACTCAAAATTTTTTGCCGCGGTCAGGACTCGAACCAATGCACTGTCCAGCCCATAATCTAAGTCCCCGTGCCCTATGGTGCCCACACCTTTTGGTCAATACGAAGGAAGTTCACCGTGGCGTTCGTTTGAGAGAATAGTGTGCGCGCTGTCAGTCAAACAAACGTCAGCCGCCGTCGTTAAGGTCACTGTGACCATAACAAAAAGAACGCTGCATGCAGCATTCGATGCAAAGCGATGATGACGTCATGTCTGCGCGCCAAGACAAACGATCGCAAGCAGTCGGCAGCTCGACGAGTTCTTTACGGACTATTATCCTTAACGACAAAACTTTTTATGTTTTGACCAAAAGGTGTGCGGACGCTATTAGACTACTCAGCCACAATGCTTCGTTAAACCACTTCATTCAGTTAACCACTGGGCTCTGACCACTGAGTCTGAAGAGGCTTGTTGCACAGCTCCAGAGGTATCCTGCGACAAAAGGTTCCACGAGCGCCCGGGCGTCAATGGTCACACTGCAGTTGACGATCGGAGGGATAGGGGGCGCATGACCTACATCCAATCAAAACGCAGGCTTGTGCACACTAGTGAAAAGCAAGACTTATTAAAGATTTGTTCATCAAAGCACCATCAAGATAATTAATTTGTTATAAATTATTAAGAATTGTATCCCCAGAAAAGCAGTTTACAATGGTGACTAGGGTGCTTTGAGCCCCACGGACTTGCAAGGCAAGTGGCAGGATTGTTTCTTCATGTGAATTTCGTCTGATCAATGGTTTTGTAGCACGTTTTATGGCCGGATGCCCTTCCTGCGGCCATTTGTGCGTGATTGACAATCCCTTTGTTGCGTCCCGTGCACGAAATAGGTCGCTATAATAGTGCGGCATGTCTATATATGTATGTATGTATGCATATTGCACTTTTAACGCACCAAGAATATGTCATGCAAACGGAGATGGAAAAACATCGTTTGCTTGAATCGTAGGTG
>JAQIWG010004946.1:0-15244 GCA_034695025.1 Chamaedrilus cognettii | reverse complement strand
GCGAGGTAGAACAGACGGGAAAAGTGAAACTGTAGCTAGGGCATAAAAAGGTCTGCCACCCCTGCAAAAATCTTTGCCCCCCCCGCTGAGTATGGTCATGCTACGAGGCTGCACACCATCGTGCAGCATGCACTACAGAACCATACACTATACAGCACTGCACTGTGCAACACAGGCATAAATGCCAGGCATCAGTGTCTAGCTAATGGGTGCACCCAACTTGCACTAGCCTAGCAAGCCCACTCGGTCGTGCATATGAAATTAATTTATGTCGTTAGAATGAAAGAATTTGCACGCACTAGATTTCTTCAACATTATACAAGAAGAAGGGAATGCGGCCACAAAACTTGTGTGTGTGTCTGCATACTAGAATTAGAAAAGCTTGAACTCAATCAAGTGAAACTGCTATACTTCAATGATTAATATCTGTACCCATCATTGCAAGTTAACCTCGAGTTGAGCAATGGGCGAGTTGAGAGTGACCGTTGTCAATCTCCTGTGTCTAAAGTGATGTCACTCAATGCGCCGATTGACCCAACTCGAGGTAAACTTGCAATGGTGGGTACGGATATAAGAACAATAAGACGAGCGACTGAGTTGTACAGAATCAAATTATTCTACTACAAGGTCAAACGTGACAGAAGACACTTTAGCCAGACACTCAGTCGTACACACCAAAATTGTCACTAAGGGGAACCAAGGGAGGCAATGACTGACTCTGTCATAGAGGGTCCAGCCGATGTACTTGAGGTAGGAATCGTCGAGGAACATGCTAGGGTAGCGCTTCATCCACACGCCGATCTCGTTCGTACAGATACTCCTGATGTCTGGCTGCGAGTCTCTACACCACCACCACCACTGCTTCAACTACCACCACCGAGTTACTAGGTTAGACACAGCTCGTGGCAATATATCCTGTAGTACGGTGTGTCTCATCTCTGCTGCACCATCACTACCACCACCTCATCCACTACCGCGCACAACACACCTCATGATACTATAGTCATTGTGTGTCCTTGCTTATTTAATAAGTAACAGATAGCAAAAAACATCTCACCTGCATCAACTGTACGAGCTTCTCTCAACTCTATCACCTGTTACAGCTCCTCTCACCCGTACGAGCTCCTCTCACTTGTACGAGCGCTCCTCTCACCTGTATGAGTGTCGCTCACCTGTACGAGCTTCGCTCACCTGTACGAGCTCCCCTCACCTGTACGAGCGCCTCTCACCTGTACGAGCTCCCCTTACGTGTACGAGATCCTCTCACCTGTACGACCTCCCTCTCACCTGTATCGGTGCACAAAGACGCCCTTGAAGATGTACGTCAGCATGTGACGAATCTCTTCCTGGTTCTCCTCCGTCTAACACAAACAGTGTTTATCACAATCATACTATAATGATTGATTACCGGGTGCGCACATTCTCTAACAAGTTCCATTAACGCACACATTCGCTAACCAGTACCGGTAGAGCACATTCTCTAGCGAGCACCAGCAATGCACACATTCTCCAGCTAAACAGTACCTGTAACGCACCCATTTTCTAACTAATGAATACGGGTAACACACACATTATCTATCTAACGAGTACCGGAACTGCATGCATTCGTTAACTAACGAGTACAGGTAATGCACACATTCTCTAACCAGTAAAGATTTGCTCTTTGCTTCATCCAAGTATGGAATGTGAACACTGAAGAAGAACACAAACTAGAAACAACCTTATTCTTGCACAATTCTCTTTACCTGTAACACGTCTTCTACCTGTGCAAGTCACTTCCTTCGTGTACTTCTACGGAAATTTTTACTTTTGAACTGCGAACTTTTCACGCAACATACAAAACAAGCAGAGCAGCAGCCAGACCTCCTTTCTCTTCTCCATAAGGACCTCGAGTCGCTCGGAGGCCTGGCGCCCCTTGGCCTTGGCACGCTCCGCCTCGTACTGGCGCTGGGTGTGGTCGAGCGTCACACTGAGGTTCAGCGCTACGTCCACCAGCGCGGTCATCAGCTTCATCGCTGTACACACACACATCAGCAGTCATCAGCTTCATCGCCGTACACACACACACCAGCAGTCATCAGCTTCATCGCTGCACACACACACATCAGCAGTCATCAGCTTCATCATACACACACACACCAGCAGTCATCAGCTTCTTTCCTGTACACACACCAGCAGTCATCAGCTTCATCGCTGTACACACTCACACCAGCAGTCATCAGCTTCACCGCTGTACACGCACAGACCAGCAGTCATCAGCTTCATCGCCGTACACACACACACCAGCAGTCATCAGCTTCGTCGCCATCCAACATTGCAGCGGCGACGACCGGTGAAAACAATTACATTAAAACAATACATCAAATTATTCAATAACAAAAACTAATTCAATAAGAAAGAATAAAATCATGCAAAAACAGCTAAGCTAAATTAATAACTTAAAATTCTGAACTAGTGGAATTAAAGCATTGTAACGCATTTTAAAGCAAAGTAAACCTCAATATCTGTACCAAAATTAATGCTTTCACACTAACACTTACGAACAATTGCAGAAACGACCGTAAAATTTTGCCACACTTTACTACGACAGGTCTGCTATTCTCAGCGTTACCTCCTTGAACAAGTGGACGAGCCTCATATATCTGATACTAAAGTATTTCATCCGTTCAATTGGAAGTTCTATCGAAGACTGCTGAAGGTTAGTTGGACTGCGAAACGGACCAACAAAGGCATTCTAGAAGATATGCAGAGAATTGCTAGCAGTTTCATCGTGAAAAGAAAAACGATTTTCTTCGAGCACGCGCTCAGGGTTAGCGACGGAGACAACCTGGTAAAAACGGGACTGCAGGGAAGAATTGAAGGGAAGCGTGAACGGGAAGTGGAGGACCGGAAGGGGTGGAGTAAGATTGCGGAAGGAGATGCTAAGGAGCTACAACGTCAGCAATGACGGCCGGCGGAAAAGAAGAAGAAAAAAGTATTTCATCCGCTCAGTTAAAGACTTAGGGTTAGCTCAGTGTAATGCTGAGAGAGGGTGTCGTACCTGCGAGGGTGCTGGTGTGTCTGAAGGCGCGGACCTGCGAGTCGGTGAGCCCGGTGAGGAGGGAGATGATGTTGTCCATCATGTACTGGTCGTAGATGATGCTATACTGACACTGGTGCACCAGAATTTGCACAAACTCACAGAAGCTCGAGCGGAACTTCTTCCACGTCGGTCCCGTCATGATGAGCGGGTAGTCACCACTGTCCTGCAGCCAGGATTGCAGGGATACAGCCTTGGCGTACGGGCTTGTAGCAAGAATGGATGGAAGTAGCCTTGCAGCAAGGATAGAATTACAGCCTTGCAGCAAGGATAAAACTACAGCCTTGCAACAAGGAAGTAAGTACACTAATACAGCCTTGCAGCAAGGAGAGAATTACAGCCTTGCAGCAAGTATAGAATGACAGCCAGGAAGGAAGTACAGCCTGGCAGCAAGGAAGGAAGCACAGCCTGGCAGCAAGGATAAAATTACAGCCTTGCAGCGAGGATAGAATTATAGCCTTGCAGCAAGGAGAGAATGACAGCCTTGCAGCAACAATGAAAGTATAGGCCTAGCAGCAAGGATAGAGCCAAAGGACTTGCTTACTGCAAGTCCTTCGGGAATTGTCCCGGACATGACATTAAACTGTGTGAAGCAGCCCTGCCTATCTGTCATTATTGGGAGGGTTGGGCATCAGGAACGGCTTCCGGCCTGTGAAACCTGGCGCCAAAACTCAGTCATGAACACAACCTTGTGAGGTTGTGTCCATCACTAACTTTTGATGTTGGCCCACCCGACTGTTACAAGACAATGCTCAGTTCAGGGGGTGCTAAGACGCGTGGGTGGTGGCCCGTGAGGGAGGGAAGGGTAGAATGCTGGGGCTGGGGGAGGTAAAGCCAGAGTTCGGCCCCTTGACTCTGGAACGAGACATCTAACGCTTTCATTCATTTTTCCTCCCTTAAACTCCTCCATGCACCTTCGTGTACCATGTACCTTCATGGAATCAGGACGCGTGGCTTAGCTCCTGAACGACGCTGAGCGCATTGCGTTCTAAACGTCGATTCCTAGAGACAGGCCTACAGTATGATCTGTTGCAAACGTCGATTCTGAGTGATAGTGAAATAAATACATATCACTCTAGTCAACGGCCTGGCTTGAAGTTGGATGAAAACCCAGCGCTTAGCTTACAATCACAATTCTATTCGTCAGACTGCGTTACTGCATTATTACTGCATCTACTGGACCACCTAGCATATTTTTAGCTTCAGTATTGGCTGCGCTGTAGTCTAGAGAACGTTGTTGAACACTGACACAAAAAATTCAAATAAAAAATTCAAATAAAAAATCATGTAATTTTTATGAGGCGTCTAGCAGTTAACATAGTCGGTTTTATACAGCATAATAACCGTTATCGTTAGGCAATGTTAAAGAGTTAGTTGCGACCGTGGCTGCAAATGGCCTGCCCCTGAATGGCAGGAATGCGGCCATAAAACGCGCAGAGAAAGAAAGTGATGTAAAACTCGACTCCTTGTCAGCAGCACACCAGCGATATACTAGCAATATTCTAGAAATTCAAAGATGACTTGACAGGAGCAATGACACTTCATAAGCACGCAGTCTCTTGTCGCAATAGCAGAAGTAGGTAAACAGTTAACGCAAGACTAAAATACCATTTAAAGTAAATTTTGCATCAGCGAGGCGCTGTGTGTAGTGGTTAAGGCGTCGGACTTTGAGTCCAGAGAACCAGGGTTAAAGTCCCCCCGCTGGCAACTATGAAACCATGGGTTAGAGGCCCTTCAGCAAGGCAGTTAAACACACAAGTGTCGCTAGCTGCTAACCCCGTGCCAGATAATAATTTATTTGATGGGCATCAGGAAGGGCATCACGCCATAAAAACCCAGCATCAGCAGTCCTGATCAGGGCAGGCAAAAACGTGTAAACCTGTGTGAAAACATAAACATTAACAGATTACACGATAAAAAGTAGGTTACTACATGGCAGAATGCAACTGGTTGTAATATATTTTCTTAAGACTTATATTTGCAAAATTTAGTGAGTCATATAATGCCATTTCAGAGCTAACTATGACCAGTTGTTCAAAAAGTTCCTCCAACAATGAGGCAGTCCACTCACCTCATCAAACTCCTCCGTCATCTTGCGGATGATCTCGGCGTGCTCCATGTGGTGGTACATGTCGCTGGTGATGCGTCCCCGGCACCCCGAGCAGTGGATGAAAAACTGGATGAGGTCAAGCAGTGCCTGGTCACGGTCCTGCTTGTACGCCTCGATCCAGTTGTCCGCCACCGTCTGCACAAAGCACTTCTCACTCCACCACCATCTATATACAGCGCTCCTCACTTAACCGCCGCACTCCTCATCAGTCACTACACCACCATCTGCAGTGACTCTGCACAAAGCACTTTTCACTCCACCATCGCACGTACAGAGCTAAAACGCACTCTTCACTCCACCGTCTGTACAAAGCACTCTCACTCCACCACCGCACTCCTCACTCCACCACTGTCTCACACAGCACTCCTCGCTCCACCACAACACTCCTGACTCCACCGCCATCTGTGCACAGCACAGCTCACTGTACCACAGCATTCCTCACTCCACCCCCGCACTCCTCACTACCACTGTCTGCATACAGTTCTTAGAGAGTGCCAAGTACTTCTTAATAAGTACTAAATACTCCCTAGTGAGTACTAAGTACTCCATAGTGAGTAGTTGAGTACTAAGTACTCCTTCGAGGATACTAAGCACTTCTTAGTGAACTAACTAATCCTCAGTGATACCCGGAACTGAGCGGGTCCAAAGTATCACTCGGTCAGTACTAAGTACTCCTCCGCGAGTACAGGTGCACATCAGTGAGTACTAAGTACTCCTCAGTGAGCACAGAGTGCACATCAGTGAGTACTAAGTTCTCCTCAGTGAGTACAGAGCGCACATCAGTGAGTACAGAGCGCACATCAGTGAGTACTAAGTACTCCTCAGTGAGTACAGAGCGCACATCAGTGAGTACTAAGTACTCCTCAGTGAGTACAGAGCGCACATCTGTAAGGACTAAGTACTCCTCGGTGAGTACAGAGTGCACATCAACGAGTATTAAGTACGCAAGTACTCAGTACTGATCGGTGAGACTGACCAAGAGAGCGACGACGCCGCTCTTGACGATGTCAAACAAACTCTCGTCGCCCGACGACGGAGGGGCCTCGTCCTGGGCCTTCCTCTTTGTGGCAGAGCGCGCCCCCTGACCCCCCTCACCCCCGCCGGCACGCCGACCTCGCTTGCTTGTCGAACCCTGCATCACGGGTCACAAACAACTCAAAGTTGCTACTTGACCTCTCGCTAACTAAGATGCTGATGCTGCGTTGAATTGTTGAATAGTTTGGTGCTTAGAATTGATTATAAATTTTGGTACGATAGGCCTACTAAATTAAGATCTTTTTTTCATCGATTGAAGTACAAAATTGTGCTAATTACAATTTGCAGTGCCCACAGGTGCGACGATATCTTTGTCACAATATTATTAATAGAGTGCCTTAAAGCACAGTTTCTGACCAAAGACTCCATCGGGAATAGATCTTCACTCGTCCGTGAGTAACAATATATTAAGTGTAAGTCACTTCAGGATTGAGAAGAGTGCATGGTGCAAAAGTGGTTGCAAAAGTGGTTGCAGTAGAATAGTGGCAGTAGTGCTTGTGGAATTTTCAATTTGCGGGAAGGCAGTAGGCTGGAGAGGCAGAGTCATTCGCCCCTTGTA
This sequence comes from Chamaedrilus cognettii, assembly GCA_034695025.1. Taxonomy (NCBI): domain Eukaryota; kingdom Metazoa; phylum Annelida; class Clitellata; order Enchytraeida; family Enchytraeidae; genus Chamaedrilus; species Chamaedrilus cognettii. Next base: position 8,461 of record JAQIWG010004946.1, on the reverse strand, counting down.
ACTCTGGTACCGATTCCATCATCTCATTAAATATATTAATTTTAGGGTTAATTGTCCCTCCCCTTGAAGGCCTCTCACGCTGTCCCCAGTGCCCTCCGTGGGGTCAGGGCATGCTCATTCTTGTGTCCATGGCTGCAAATGGCGTACCCCTGCCTAGGCAGGGAATCCGGCCACTAAACCACGCGAGAGAGAATGAATGCTTGATGTCTAGCATTTGGACTTCGCAATAACTTGAGCATGGTGTGTAGTGATTAGAATAATATTAACTTGAGCAATGCAAGGTGTGCAGTGCTTGGAGTAGCAATAACTGCAGTGGTGCGTAGTGCTTGGAGTAGCAATAACTGCAGTGGTGCGTAGTGCTTGGAGTAGCAATAACTGCAGTGGTGCATATGTCTAGCGATTGGAGTAGCAATAACTTGAGTAGTACGTGGTATGTAGGGATTGGAGTAGCAATAACTGCAGTAGTGCGTAGTGATTGGAGTAGCAAAAACTGCAGTGGTGCGTATGTCCAGCGATTGGAGTAGCAATAACTTGAGTAGTACGTGGTATGTAGGGATTGGAGTAGCAATAACTGCAGTGGTGCATGCTGCTCAGTGATTGAGGTAGCAATAACTGTGTAGTGTGTGATGCAATTACCTCGCCGGAGTGGTCAAGGCGCGGTCGCCCTCTGCCGCGTGTAGGAGCCTTCACTTGCTCCGGCTCCGCGTCACTGTCATCCTGCTCCGGACTGCAACACACACGGAGCACGCAACTAGTCTACCACACCACCACACGCAGCATCTCACACACAGCACACATGCAGCATTGCACATACACACAACACACAAGGAGCATGTCACACACAGCACAGATGCAGCATCGTACATACACACAACACACAAGAAGCTGTGTCAATCAGTTTACCACACTACCACACGCAGCATCTCAAATACAACGCACAGAGAACATCGCACATCACAGGAGACTATCACACAAACACATCTCACTGACTAGTGACTAACACACAACGCACATTGACTACATATCTCAATGATACCACACAACAAAACGCATCTCATTTTCAACTACACTGTGGCTCGAAAGTAAAGGACCCAATAAATTTCTTCAAGAACTACAGAACGCAATGAGCATTGTCAATGAAATTTTTAACACAGTTACTTTGATCATTGCTTCATATTTCTGCCAATATCCACTGAATTTCATCGAGCGGTTAAGACGATACGAGTAATCAAAGTTAACCTAAAAACAAATGTGCCAACCATGCTGGGAAACTGCTTAATTGACGATACGAGTAATCAAAGTTAACCTAAAAACAAATGTGCCAACCATGCTGGGAAACTGCTTAATTGCGTTTGCACCCCATGTGCAAGCCAATCATTGTTCACGTTGCTGCTTATCTTTGTGATAAGTACAGAATGTTCAAATTTGTCCACGTTTTGGTTACTCCATGCTTCAGGTGTTCGACGTTAATTTTTTTCTGAAGCGTTTTCGTAACAAGCACCATGCTCCTAAATTTTGATGAGAAATTTGATAGTCACTTTGACTTCCAGCACTTCGTGTCATTCATCTTCGATCGTTTCACATACATGTTGGAACCAAATCTTGTTAAAACATGAAGTGTACATTCCTGGATTGCTAACAATTATTGAATCGAAATATAGAAGAGAAAGTTACCACAAAATTGTTGATGCAAATAGCAATTAAGCGAAACTGCTTAATTGCTATTTGCATCAACAATGTTGTGGTAACTTTCTCTTCTATATTTGCTTGGTTGATGCTTTTTTTGTTGGTCAACTTTGATTACTCGTATCTTCTTAACCGCTTGATGAAATTCAACAAAAATTGATAGTAATATGAAGCAATGATCCAAGTTAATGTGATAAAAATTAAATTGACAAAGCTTATTGCGTTTCGTAGTTATTGAAAAAATTCATTGAGTCCTTTACTTTTGAGCCATGATGTATTATACATATTGTACTATACATATCGTACTCATGTACGATATGTACATGAGTACATATCGTACTCACGCATTTTAGTTAAAATGAAAAGTAAGATGAAAGAAGGTCATCACATAAGCGACTAGACCATCAAGCCTCTCATCGTATTCTTTCAAATAGGTCACAATTTATTGACACGCACAGTGGCGGATACAGGATTCGTTGGTAGGGAGGGATGAATATCTACAGCTTTGCATATACACATCTTCCCTCCAAAACGAACTCACGAGCGGGGGGTGCTGACAGAACTGATTGCAACGCCATATCAAGTCGATCGATCCAACTCTATCCAAATCATGTTTCCAAACCATCCTTCTCTAACTATTTACTTATTATCTTGACACAATCACACATTTTAACACCACTGCATCTGCAATGTTTTATCAACAATATTTGACCCAAAAAATTATTTATGCTGATGGGGGGGATGCATCCCCCCATCCCCCCCCCTGGATCCGTCCTTGGACACACATATATAGTATCTGTAGTATATAATATCTGTAGTTAATAGCTTCTTCACAATTGACGTCTATATGCAGGCTGGGCCAACAGTGACCTAACTTTGAAGGCTTATAACCTTGGGAGTTCAACTAGAGCATTCATGTGTGATACACAAAATTAAGCCTCTTAGTGCTTAAAATTTATATTTAGTAGCTGGCACGACGCCTGTAACATTTATGTTTACATCACCCTACCTTATATTTGACGTTACAAATGATGTCATAATGGCGCCGCTGACACAGAACGATCTAATTTTGATCAAAAGTTTTGAGAGCATACTTTCAAAATTTCGATTGATAGATAAATGAATTTATGCTAGAAATAAGAACAAACCTTGCAAAAATTACATGATGTGCAAAAATTATGCAGCAGAAGCGATATATAATGGTTGCCGCCAATATATAGGGCGGATCCTAAAATACGTGAAAATTAAGCTTGCGGAACAAATTTTGAGAGGCAAAAGAGCGAAAAAAACACGCAGTAAAAATTTCATGCCATAGGCCTATAGTATACAGTGTATATCATGCATGACATAAACAGCAATCACAAAAAGTGTCCAAGACGCACATATCGGAAGGCTGGTCAGCGGGGTCGGAGAGGGGGTCAGCATCAGCCTGGGGCGGCTGCCTGCGCTGCCTCATCAGGCCCTCCATAGCGGCGACCTTTGACTTCCTCATCGGGCGACCAGCGGGCATTGCCATCTCTGCCAACCTGCAAATAATTGCACTAAATTCCAAAAGTGGACTCGGGACAGGTCTCCCATTGAAAAACATGACAAAAAATGAAATTAAGGTGCTAAAAGTGCCTTTCAAGCAAAAAATTCGAAACACAATCGTAAAAACCTAACTGACTGGTAATCATTTTGGAAGACAAAATAATTGAAGGGTGTAACCTATGGCGTGTGTCTGTGCACAAGTTGTCTCCCGCGCGATTCCCGGATCACCTCATCAACTTAAAATGTATCTAATCAAACTGAGCTTAAACCTAACTAAACCTTGACCCTAATGCAGCCCAACTCAAACTTGCTAACCCTAACGTATCCCTAACCTACAATAGTTTGGTGTTTTCTTGGCGACTATTTTGACATGTTTAATTTTTTCATGCAATCGACGAGTCTAGTACACAACAATTTGAGCATATCTCAGATTTTACCTGGCAAAATGCTATTAAAGCAATCTTTTATAGAAATATCCTAATTTTTCAGACAAAATTCGTTCACCTACACGAAACATGCCGACAGATACGTGCAAACTTTCAATTTGACTCCTCAATCGAGGACAACTACACGCAAAAACTAACATTAGTGCGTGTCGTGTCAACAGCACCTGCAACGTTACTGTTCTTGATATGCTTGCCGGATATCAGCGACACATTATTCCCCGCTAATGGTACTGCAATGCACAACACTCGAGGCCTTTTTGATCAAAAACTCTTTAATTTCTTCCATTCATAAATATCAAATTCACATTTTGGAAACTGTAATCAGTCCCGGACTGAGTCTCTGTTTGGTTAGATGCATAGAGTCGACAAAATGATCCAATCTGACAACCGAGACGATTCGCAAGGCGACGATATATCGCGTCCTTTTAGACAATCCTACATTTCTATGTATATTACAGCTTTCATAATGCAGGCCTATGTTGTGTTGGATCCTCTTCTTCTTTACAGAAGAAGTGCTCTTCCAGGTCCACCGTCCAGAAACTTGATGACTTCTTGAGAGTTCACCCAGAGGTCAAGGGGTGTAAGGGGAGTGGGAATGGTGGGGCACGAGAATATGTGTTGGGTGTCATGGGAGGAGTGTGAGCAGGCTGGGCAGTTGTTGGGTGTAGCTGCATGGATGAAGTTTTGATACTTGTTGAGGCGTGGGCAGGAGTTGCATCTGAGCTGGGCGAGGAGGGTTTGATGGCTTCTGGGAAGAAGTTGTTCTGAGGTGCAGATGTGTGGTGCTGCAGTGTTGAGGACAGCGTTGACGCACAGGGAGTTACGACATTGCCTTACTATGTGGGTGTGGGTGCATTTCAAGGTGTTCTTGAGTGAGAGGGGGTCAAGGAACAGACTGGGAGGTGGAGGGATTATGTTAGCCTTGTGTTGGGTCAGTATGGTGTTTCATTTCGCGTTTGGGATTTGGCACGGGGGGTGTTTTAAAGGTGATTGTGGTTGGGATGGGAGGGGTTGTGGAGTTGTATGAGCACCTGGGTTGAGAGAAGAGTGTTGTGGTGTTCAATGGGGAGGGTGCAAGTTTCTTGGTGAAGCAGGTCAGTTTTGGTAGCAAGTGTGCAGCCTGTGGCAATGCGTAGGGCGGAGTTTTGTATTGTTTGGAGTTCTTGGATGTGGCAGTTGGCCGTGGAAGATGACCAGATTGGGGCGGCGTAGTTGATAAGGGGTCGGATAATGGTATTGTAGGTAAGAGATATTGTGGATTTGTCTTGGCCCCATGTTTTATCAGTTAGTGCTTTGAGAATGTCTACGCGTTTCTTTGCTTTGGTTTGTATGTTGGAAGTGTGTTGGCGGAAGATGAAATGTGTGTCAAAGGTGACTCTAAGAAGCTTGGGTGATTGTTGAGAGGGAGCTGGACATCGTTTATGAAGATTTTGGGATGGTATTGGGATTGGTGAAAGTCAGGAGTAAAAAGGGTGGTGCTGCATTTGGCGATGGAAAGATGAGATGTTGTCGGTGAGATAAGTGTGGAGGGCGGCAAAAATTGGTATTTAAATTATTTTCCATGGTGGATATGTCTGTGCCTGTAGCGATGACATTGATGTCATCAGCATATTGAGAGAAGGCTGTGCTGGCATTTGTGGGAATTGGGATGTCATGCATGTAGAAGTTAAATAGTATTGGAGAGATGACAGCCTTGAGGGATGCCAAAGAGTATGTTTCTGTGTGAGAGAGAGAGTTTTGAAAGAGGACTTGTTGTTTTCTGCCATGAAGGTAGTTGCAAAGGAATTTGGTAATCATGTTTGATAGGGAGGAACTGAAGACCTTTATTTTGAGGGTAGTGAGGTTGACGGTGTCAAAGGCTTTGGTGAGGTCCAAAGAGGTTACTATTGTGCGCAGCGGCGGTCTGGGCTTATTAAAGCCAGATGCGGTGGTGTGGGATATGTTTTGAAGTGCTGTGGTAGTTGAGTTATGCGATTTGAAGCCATGCTGATATATTGGTGAGGGTAGGTGAGCTTGGAGAGTTGAAAGTAGTAGTCGTTCAATAAGTTTGGTTATTGGAGATAGAAGGGATATTGGATGAGAGAAAGAAATTTTGGTGGGTCTTTGTCAAGTTTTAAAATGAGTATGGTGATGGCATTTTTCTCGATTCGTGAGATGTTGTTGTATTGGATACTGTAGCTGATGAGGCGAGTGAGGGCGAGGAGATGGGGCCTAAATGCCTGAGATGGAAGGCTGATAATCCGTCAGGCCTATACTTAACAGAATTAAACAAAATTTGATAAATTAATGAAAAAAACAACTCGGTGGCCTGCATCATACAGTAATGTGAATAGCACTGACAGATGACAAACGGGTGCTGGACAGTGCGCTACACATCCGAATGACACACCTAATTGAACCAAGGCCTACCGGGTGCGGTCTATATCGTCGCCGTGCGAATCGTCTCCTGTCAGTTTGGATCATTTCGTCGCCTTCATGTATCTGAACTAAATTAAGCCAAAATCTAACTAAATTCTAACCCTAAACTAACCCTAACCCTAACGCGGCCCTAACCCTAAGTTAATTGAAGCTTTTATTCGGCGACGATTCGCACATATTTTGATTTTTGGTACAGGCGGCGATTCGCACGGCGACGATTCGAGCTGATCCCGGTCTACCAACCTCTGCTTGCAATCAATTACGAATCGAATGGTCTGACTTTAAAAATCTATTTCGGAAGCATGCAACCAGTCCCTGACTCCCGTTGGATTAGATACATAAAATCGACAAAATAATACTTTGAAAACCGAGACGATTCGCAGGTGACGATATATACCGCACCCTTTTAGACAATCCTACATTTCTACGCATATTGCAGTTTTCATAAATGCAGGCCTAACAGAAATAACCGAATTTTGTAAATCAATGAACAACACAACTCGGTGGCCTGCTTCATACAGTCATTTGAATAACACTGAGAGATGACAAGCGTGCGCTGGACAGTGCGCTAGAGTCTAGACAATCGAGTTGCCTATTTGCCTAATTGAACCAACCAACCTGTTTTTAATCAAATAAATTAGCAAGATTTTAATTGAATTATTGAGTATAATTTCCCCGCTTTCTTTATAAACATTACATTCACCGTGTCTTATTGTCCACACTTGCTACTAACATTTATTTCAGATTTTCAGCAATAAAAAAACGTAATATTAGGAAACGTTTGACTTCAAGGAAATACATAAAATAAATAATCTAGATTTAAATATTTAAAATAATTAAGATTAATTTATGTTACAGAACGATATTTATATTTATCCACTGTATATTGTCGTACAAAATCAAATCGTTCCAACTTTAGAGTTGAATACCAAATGTGATGGCGGCATTTAATTGATCCGTGCCAAAAGCGGGTCGAGCGCACAGGCTAAAAATAGATCAAAAAATAGAATATAAAAATAGGGCCTCGTTAAGGTTTAGCAAGTTAGGCATAGGGCCCCATCAAGGCTAGCAAGTTAGGGTTAGGGCTGGGTTATGTCTCTGGCAGGGTTAGGGATTAGGTATTTGGAGACATGGGCTAGTGTATCGCACCTACGATTCAGCACATGATATTTTTTTCCATCTCCATTTGAATGGCATATTTTCGATGCGTTACAAGTGATATATACATTACATAGAAATAGTGTGAGCACTATTGTCACCCCACGGGCAGTGGGGTTTAAAATTCTAGTAATTGGCCATTCGTTGGTGCGGCAACTCTTTGATATGAATCGTGATTTCCAACTGGGTGCTACCGTCGTCATCGATGGTCGGTGGAGGGCCACTACGTTGATGGTGGCCGAGCGAGTGAAGCAGCTCTGTCAGAAAGGGGTTCGCTTCAACATCGTTTACATCGACATAGGCTCGTTTGACTTTCTGGATCCGACAAGCAGTTCTGCAAAAGTATCCAAGGATACATTTGACATCGGACAGCAGTTAGCGACATTCTGCAAAGCAAGGCAAATCTTGATAAGTTGACTAAATACATTTTCAAAGGTTCAAGTCCATAGATACTCAACGAAGATCAAGGACACAAATAGAAAACTCAACAAGGAGTTGAATGATGCGTCAATCAAGAGATCGGATAATCAGTTCATGACATTGCTGCCAAAGTTTTTGAGCCAGATTTGCGACAGCTGTTTTATTGGTGATGCGGCCGATTATAAGCTCAACAATGCTGGAATGGACGCTACTTTGAGTTTGTGCTGAATGCGCTGCGATGCGCCGTCCAGGGCGCTGTGACTGGAACAAGACAGGCACGGCCCTCGCATGCATCATCAGCCTCCACAACATCGACTAATTCTAGAACCTGAAGTAGTGGCAGTAAATGAGCCTTGTAGCGGTGAGCTGTTGGCCTGGAATGCGATATGCCTGCTTCTGGTGTAAAGGTTTAGAAATTCTAATAGTCATGATCTCTTTACTTCAAGTATGAATATCGATATATGTTACATTAGTGTCGTGAGCATTTCATTGTAGGACCAGGGGCGTAGACAAGGGGGGGTATAAAGGGATATATACCCCCCCAAAATGTTAAAAATATATGTCCAAAATGATGCCGACGTAATTATTTTTCGAGATAAACTATTTGTACAATTTGACATTTTGAATTCTTATTAATAATAAGAATTCAAAATGTCAAATTGTAGTGTCAATATTATGAATAATATTCATTACCATATACTTGAGGTTCTGATATGTAACAATTTTGTCTCAGGATTCACAAATGCAATTTAGTTGTTCATTTACTCTTTACATTTTAATACTTCATAATGTTGAAAATTTAT
>JAQIWG010004945.1:0-15245 GCA_034695025.1 Chamaedrilus cognettii | reverse complement strand
TGGGGAGTGCTGGCAGAATTATTTCTTTGACACCCCCACTTATACACCCCCGCTTAGTGTAAGGACATTTTTTACACCCCCCATATGCAAATTTTGGGGGGGTGTAGCTCGAAAACTGGAAGGGTTTTGGGGGGGTGTGGGGGGGTGTTGGATAAATCCCTGGTGTGGTACACAGTGTTCCAAACAAAGTGACCTCCTCACTCATCACACACTGTAGTCGTATGGAATGTTGAGATGTATACAGAGGATACTTTGAGCTCGCATCATAGGCGTCATTATGTCTGGCGTGCCTGCTGATACTTGAAACTTGCACTTTTTAAAGCTTCACGAGTTGAATAACATTGGTAGGAGTTATATCATAAAGTAAAAGTGTGGGAAGACTATTTTTGCGCCACTGTGTAAAATATACGAGTATTGAGTTTTGATTAGATTGCTTCGAGTTAATTGCAGGTAATATTGAGTACCTGTTTCATCGTCTTGAAATGAAACTTTTGAGTCGCTCTTCAATTCTTTTGCTTCTACATTCAATAAGAAATAAACATCTATCATTATTACTATACTGCGATAGTACTGAAACAACAAGATGCCAGTGAAACCATGTTTTATCAAGTAACAATCGGAAGGGCGCAATAATATTAAAATCATCATTATAAATGCAAGGGTGCGATCTAACAGAAGCGTTCAGGTCATATTCTACTGCAATGCTAACGGCACTGTCCGTAATTAGTGGATTATAATTTATTGTTAAGAATATACAGAATGGCTATAATTAGCTCACTAGCGGCAGCGTCAATACAACATTAGCGCTACCGATCCACGTATGTCATGCGTGGATCTAACAAATCAAATGGTATCCGCCAAATCTTTAACAGTTTCACGAACGTTGATCTCAAGTCCAGCTGGTGCATGCGACACTCGGCGTGCTTCACTATCCAGTGTGGCAGTGCACAAAACGCATGATTTACCAAGTTTTAAATGCTTCACAATTCTAGTTCAGAATCTCCAAACCGCATACGGTCAACTATTTACAATAAACGCACAATAAATATAATTAGCCTCCACTCAAGAACAATATACAATCGCTTCAACACCCTCACAATTTGTCGACTAACGCTCTCAAAATAGTTCTGTTTAGACGGACAAGAGTTGTCTGCAAGCTATTGTTCAAATTTATCATTGGAATCTCTTCACTAGTTCAAATATAACCTTGCTCCTCGGGTCTTAAATATAAAGCATGACGTCACTAAATACATGGTCTATAAAGCAACAAGCCTTACTTAATCCGTGACCTATAATAAAAAGCATACGAGCAAATCCCCCGCCACACTACACAATAGAGTGTCACACACAGTACATTGGTTTAATTCAAATGCAGAATTTGTTGAGTTTGAAGCTAAGAACTTTAAAAGAACTTGGATCACTAAATTCAGAAAATTTGACTGACGAAATCTTTGTGTGCTTCCCAGTAATTAAGTTAAAGGCAGTTGTCATGTGTAGTTGTATAAATCAATGGTTTTTTCTGCAGCCATATTCAGTCACAGGCCTTAGCTAACCTCATACTTTTAGTGGAATTACATATATTCCACAAAATTTCTATGACAACTCAAATACATACAAAATCAACATACGATAATGCAAAACAGAAATGATCTAAAATTAGCATGAATCAATAAAATAGATACAACTAAAAGTATTAAACGCTAGACTAACTTCAGAATAACTGCAGCAAAGAAAACAAAACAAAGGTCTTCTTAGAAAACAATTAATTAGTCAACGTTGCGTATGTAGAAAACGCTCATTTCTTGAGCGTAGAATTCATCCCCAAGCTTCTCTATGGTACACAACAATCTCTCGGTAGATTGCACACTTGTCCACACTCAGATCCGCGTCACGGCTCAGCGTCGCAGTCTTGTCAACTCATCTTGTCCAACTGTTCAACATTGACGGCAGTGTGACAGTCTGGTCGTCCTCAATCCAATAACAAGAGCTGCCGGGCAACAATACACGCAGTGGCTGCTCAGTGGATGGTTATTTGAATGAATGTAGATCATAAGTCAGTAACCAATCAGATTGCACGAAACAAATCTTAGACCTATTTCTCACTGCGCTGATTGGATGAATGTAACGATCTCGGCTCTAATTACGGCTCTTCATAGAACTGGACATTATTTCTTTCACTCAATTGCTCCAGCACTAAACAAAGACGCCTCAGTTGAGTCAGCGTGAGTTAATAAAGATCCGGCGCTGAACCTTCAACACACCGGCAGCAAAACAAATCGTAGAGCATCCATTTCATAGTTCAGCATTTGCCCCAAATATTAACCATATTTCTACAGCATGTGTAACTCAGTCTAAAGCATATATCATTCGCCCTTATTCAAAAACTGTTGCTTATTTATTTTCTACCGTTATTTTCTTCTATCCAGCCTACAGATATCAATGAGAGCTGTGAGAGATGGAGCACAGCTCGATCGTGTCCCACAGTCTTCAGTGTCCCAGTGATCCCTCACTCACGCAGTCCACCAGTCACACAGCTCACACTAGCTGCACACAGCGATGCATGGCTGCTGCACAAAATGCTGCACACTCATGCCTTGTGACACCAGTCCGTCTCTCAAATCTTGCGACGCTTCTTTTCGATGAATCATCTTCAAGTCTACTTAAGTCGCAGTAAAGTGAAACGGAGTCAGACCCAGAGCGATTGTCGCACTTAGAGTGGCATTCACTCAGAGTGGAACTCAAGAGTTTAGTGAGTCTCAGAGTTGAGTATGGCTCAGAGCCCATGTTTCTGCTTGAGGTGAAACTTGAGGTGTTTCTTGAAGTAGTAGGACAGTCCACAGAAGGGACAGCCAAAGCGCTTCTCCTCAGACTCCCTCGGTCGGCGCGGCAGGCGCGAGTTGGTCGACTGTTGGCGCCCAGGGGTGCGTCCCGCCCCCCCACCCCCCCCTCCACCACCCCCGCCTCCTCCCGAAAAGAACTCCGCCCCCCGCGGCTTCACCTGCTCAGATCAGAGGCCGGGATGAGTATCGACGTAGATTACACGTTGATAGATACTCTTTTTGATAGAGATACGCTTTGATAGATATACAATTAAATACTTTTTGACAAAGATACATTTTTATAATTTATACGCATCTCACCCACATGCAGTGACAGTTCGCTCATGTTTAATGATTCAGATAATTCTTTATTCAAAACTGAAAGTTAAATCAAAAAGATTTCCTCAATATTTCACTTGTAACCCTAATCATCAGACGAACCTGTTCGTTGTTTAAGAACGCAGCGATGGAGGTGGCCGAGGGTGTAGCCCCGCCCCCCTCAGCCCCACCCGCCCCCCCCGACGTGTGTCCCGCATACGAGGTCGACCGGGGCAGCGGTCCCGCACCCCCACCCCCTCCACCGGACAAAACGCCTTGAGCTGCAGAGGATCCTCCCCCCACAAACGAACTATAGATATCGTCAAAGCTGCGGGGGGTGAAGTCAGGCCCGCCGGGGCCCCAGCTCTGCATCACACCCCCCCCCAGGCCAGGAATGAGGCCTCCCTTGTCATCGGCGCCCTTGCCCGGTCCCCCCGCAGCACTGGGGGGCAGGGAGATAGCGTGGGGGGGGCGTGTGGAGGAAAGCTCTGCGGGCATTGAGCGACGACGCTTCTACAAAACACAGCAGCGCGCATTAATATCACATTTATAATTATGACACCAATTTGAACAGAGCATATATGTTTTACAGCGCCCCCAGTTCATGCAACACCCTTTGAAGGCAGTACTCAGCAGGTGGCGCTACCTTCACAATAAAAAATTCACTCAGTAGGTGGCGCTACCTTCATAACAAAAACTCACTCAGCAGGTGGCGTTACCTTCATGGACGTGGCGCCGCTCGCCGCTCGGATCAGTGCAGCCTCCAGCGCATCACACGACTCCCCTTCTTCCCCTTCTTCTTCGTCCCCACTCGAGTTCTCCTGCTCCCCCCCGTTAACCCGCTTGATGCCCCTCCCCGCCTCGCCCCCTCCCTCCCCCCCCAGGCCGCCCCCCGCCGGGGGAAAGACTGGCCGTGGGGGAAAGGGTGAGAGGGGGATGGGGGAGGCAGTGAAGGGGCCGTGGGGCGGGAGGCCCCCTGAAAGGTGCGAGTGGGTGCGGTCGTTAATCTGCTGCAGCTGCGCGATGATGGGGTCGATGACGGCCTGCGCCACCGGGCGCGGCATGGCAGCCTGCGCACAGGGGGCAGTGACACATACTGTCTAGCAACGACACACCTAAAGACAAAGCTGAAGGCAGCATCAAGTTAAAGGCAGCTCATCAAGTTAAAGACGACGCTAAGTTGAAGGTCTGACTGCCAATATATGCACATCATACATTTAGCATAACGTAACTCAATCTTTAAAATCCATTGCCTCAGCGGATTTCGACTCTGCACGCGTGAAGTTATCGTACCTGTTTCAATATTGTGCCCACATTCGTGACCCCGCTCCCAATCTGCCCCGCCCCCAGACTAACCATCCCTGCTAACTTGGCCCCCTCACATTCCTCCTTTGTGTTCTCCGCCACGCCACCCCCTATAGTCCTCTCGCTCCCGTCCGCGCCCCCTCCCCCCCCTCCATCATCAGACGTGATGTCCTCAAACACGCGCGCAGCATTCACATTCATCTCGCTCACGACCCGGGGGAGCTCCAAGCTCTCTGACTGGCCAGTCACGTTACGCGTCTCCGAACCGTTCGACCCCTCCTCGTTAGCGCCCTCGCCCCAGTCCAAGTTCCCTCCCAGATATCGCCCCCCCGTAAGAACCCCCCCTCCCTCGGCCGGCGCGGCAGGGGGCGCGGTGTCGGTAGTGCAGCGAATCGCGTCTGAGATGCTCTCGTTGATGTGGACGACGAAGACGTCCTGGTCGTCGAGCGTAATGCCGAGCAGGCCCTGGATCTTGAGGTCGTGCTCGTACGTCAGTCCGTTCCGGCAGAGCAGCGTGATCGTGTCCAACAAGAGGTTTTTCACTCGCTCCTGGTCCGGCTTCATTATACTCCAGCCACCACTGACAGACGCGCTTTGCAGTGGCGGGGGGAGAAGAAAGAGAAGGGGGAAGAAGCAGCGTCAGGCGGCAGCTTCAGGCTCTTAGGGTGTGGCAGAGTGTGAGGGGTGAGGGGAGGAGTTAACAAGCAAATCGGGTAAAGACAAGATTTGAACCGGGGGTGAGGAAAAAAACTTCTGGTATTCACAAGCCCAGTTTGCTCACATAATAGTGTTTGATAGATGGTCCGGGGGAAGCATAGATTTGAGATTTCAGTGAGCGCGTCTGTCAAGAATGAGCCGGATTAAAATAACAACAAACCAACGGAGGCCTAAACGGAAAATAAGAAAATTAATGGAGGTTTATATTTAAACACGCGTCTGTAGAGAGTGCCAATGAGCACTGTGTAGGCGTAGCATGAGTTCATCGTCAACCAAAGCCTAGTATTAAACACAGTGTTACCCTTTATCTAATTCAATGAAACATTGTTCATAAACCAGCCCAAAACATTTGACATAATATACACACATTTTAGAAAGAAACATTAAATATTGGCTAAGAAGTGTACAGAGCTGTACTCTCTACAGTAAGTTTCAGGTTTTAGCAAGGAGTTCCCAGAGTTCCCCGTGTTGTTAGCCGAGTTGCAGGCTCGCACTGGCGTTTATAGTTGATTTCTATTGGTTAATATGTGACTGGAAGATACGCCATTACTAGGTAGGGTTTGGTTTCGTATCCCACAATTTTGCCCCAAAAATAGTTTATATTAAATAATCTGCATTTTCTTCTGGGCACTGGCAACAAATAAATTGGTTTAAAGCCAATTTGTGAGGTAAATTTAAGCCATAAAATGGCAACATAATTCGTATGTGCCAAATTTTCTCCGTTCGGCGTGTATACAGAGATTGGGTGCATTTAAAAGCCCGAATAATCAGACAGTAATTGATATTGATTCTTTGTGACCTCATTGACCTTTCTCTTTGCTCCCTATATTTACTATTTTCTCACAAAACTTTGTCACATGCCTTGCTCTACCAATGACGACGTTATCGAGTTCGAATCGACGACGAATTGTTATCCATTATTTCTCGTTAGGACCTTATTAGCATACATCAAGGTACAATTTTATATTATAGAAATTGAGTTATTTGTGGACAAGCCTAATTTCTTATTTATTCTCTCTCCAAAAATAAATAACACTTGATATAAATTTATTAACTTTACTGTGATAGTGATCAATAGTTTTCTTAAAATACATACTGCAATGGCGGCCGTCGTGGACCCGCCTCCGATGGAGGAGGATGAGGAGGATAAAGAGTCGTCATCCGGACACACAGGGTTGTCAGTGGGGGAGGAGCGCGCTCATGAGCGTGGTCAAGGAGGGGGCGAGGAACACAAATCCGGCGAGGTTCCGACCACGGTGAGATACATGAACATTTATCTCGTAGGCCTAGTTATATTCACGCGGACACACCCCTAGTAGTGTATAGATGCGATAGGCTGTGATGATCATCTTGCTTTGAGTGCATCCATGGAAACTATAACCTAACCCTCTAGCTAACCCTAAGCTGATTTACAGAGGTCATAAAGATTGAGGCATTGTTGTATGCTATTATGTCAGCTGTTGTCCTGTGACAGGTTGCGGAGGCTGGGTCGTCAGGGAGTCACGCAGCGAGATCGAGTCTAGACGAGGACAAGGACGAGGACATCTTTGCAGGTTAGCCTTCCCACGCCCCCTGAGCCTCCCTCCCCTTTCCCCCTGAGCATCTCCTCCCCCTGAGCCTACACTCTCCCCTGAGCCTACCCTCTCCCCTTGTGCCTCCCCTCACCCCCACATCCCCTGATCCTCTTTACAACAGGCGAGTAGTAGTCCACATTGATTAGCATTTAGAAGCCATGAAAGTGCTAAATTACGTTTAGTGTCAAATGTAGAATGCAACGATTGACTGTGCGTCGATTAATATTTCTAGTTCTGCAAGTTGGCATTGGGCAGTCTCATAGCAGTCCATAACCTATGACGTCACTACTCTCTATTGTCTGTGAGTGTGCAGAGACCTATGAGGAATTGTCTCTTGATGACCCCCCGCAGCAGCAGCATCAGCAGCAGCAGCAGCAATACAAAGGCCCTGCAGCAGCCACTGTGACGACTCTCGATCTGTCCTCCCCCCCAGTCCCAGCGTCAGGCCCCACAGGTGCATCAGGGGGTCCTGGGAGGCAAGAGGCTCTCCTTTCTTCAGTCGATCCCCTCGCTGCCCCCAGTTCTGTTTACACTGGCTCCGCCACCCCGGCGGTGGGGATGGGTGTGGAAGCAGCGGGGGTGCAGCCCCCCACTCGACCCCCCCTTGCTCCCGTCGCTCACAAGGTATTGCCCCACCTAATTGACCCCTTCAGATCCGTTCTCTGTTTGACTACATGTGTGACATTCTATACTAATGAAGGCTGTATATTGGTGAAGAATCTCTATGGGATTAGTATACCTCAATTAATAGGTTTTTAATTGTGTGATAAATTATATACTTTGCTTACAGGGCCTGCTATCATTGAACTTCTTTCTGTTTCTCGATGCGGTAGAGCAACTGCATACTTTGATATTTGAAGTGAAATCATTTTTGTGCTTGGAACGCTTGTTTTGGCTCATAAATAAATGCGGCGATTTTAGATTAAAACACGTCTGAATGTTGTATCATGAGTTCCATTGACGCTTGTTGTTAGGCTGCTCCGGTTGCCGTTGACAACGCTGCAGCACGGGAGGAGGGGGAGGGGGGGGAGGGGGAGAGGTACAACATTGAGATCTCAGTGAAAGACCCAAAGAAGATTGGCGACGGCATGAACGCATACATGGCATACAAGGTCATCACCAAGGTAACGCATTTAATTGACTTTCACATGGCTGGTTGGTTCCCTGTCTCTTCAGTTGTTCACTAACTGCCTGGAAGCGTGGTAAGTGTCTTGTGCGATTGCCCTCGGGCAATGAAATGGGTTTTAAATTTTACTGAATATACTTATCCTAATGCTGGACTGCAGGGCACCTATTTCATGTTTCCGTGCGTGGTGTGACAGACGAACATTCCAGACTTCCACCACACAGAGGCGGAGGTGTACCGGCGCTTCTCCGACTTCCTCGGTCTGCACGAGAAGCTGGCGGAGAAGCACCTCCACCTGGGCCGCATCATTCCACCTCCGCCGGAAAAGAGCGTTCTTGGTACGCATTCATGTCTACATACACTGTAACGTGTTGGGTGGTTGTTTAGTCCTGTATCGCGATGCCTTCTTCTATGCTCTTTAGAGCAAAATTAAGAGTACTGGTGATTATTGTGTGTTGTGTGTTGGGCATGTTTGATACAGATCTGTGTGTATTGTGTGTTGTGTGTTGGGCATGTTTGACACAGATCTGTGTGTATTGTGTGTTGTGTGATGGGCAGTTAAGACAAGGATGAGTATGTGTTGTGTTGGTGTTGGCCAGGTATGACAAAGATCAAGATGAAGGAAGAGGCATCGTCCTCAGAGTTTGTGGAGCAGCGTCGCGCCGCGCTCGAGAGGTGAGCAGATGTTTGTGCTCACATCTTACTCTGCATTATCATCTGACTGAACATATTCATGCTTGATATGCCTCTTGCAGCAGAACTTCTTAGCTTTGCATTACAACGCCTCTCATTTCTTAGTTTCTTACTACTTGTTGCTTTCCAGTAGCGAGTCCGAATGAAATCATGGCGGTGTTTTTACAATCTTTGTTTTATTACCACATAAAACAAAGTTTTCACTCTTGAGTCTCTGCTGCGCTCAGGTTCCTCAACGCGGTGGCGCAGCACCCAGTCCTGCAGACAGACCCGAGCCTCGTTGACTTCCTGGAGCTGGAAGGGGAGCTCCCTCGCTCCACATCCACCTCTGCCCTCTCCAGCTCCAGCGTGCTCAAGCTCTTCAATCGTGTCGGAGACTCGCTCGGAAAGATGACCTACAAGATGGAAGAGTCGGATCAGGTGACCTATTTATTGTGGGCGAGGGATGAGGGGAGAGAATGGATGATACAGGGAGGTGTTCAGTTTTTAATTAGACGCACTGGCGTCTCCAGTGCGTCTTAATCTATTCGTCAGTTATCAGCTAGACAGAGTCGTTACCAATGGACTGGTCCATTTCAGTGCAAGCTTTGCATAGGCTACTTGCCAACATTTCTTCAAGGTTCACACGTTACTGAAGTCAGAGGAGAAGCATAGTTTGTTGTTATTGCAATGTGCTATTAGTCTCTTATTGATTTTATAGAGCTTTAACATTTGACAATTTTTGTAGCTGAATGTATATTACTGTGTTGCGTAATGAGATATTGTATTGCCTTGACCTGCAGTGCAATGAAGACTATGAGGTATTTCATCATTCCACCCTCTGTGTCTATTTATAAATGTCAGAACTTTTTATGTTTTTGTTTCATATTTCTTGCGGAGCATCAGCTCAGTTCTTGCATGTATTCGTGTGTCCTCCGTGTGCCGGTACAAAATAGTCCTGCCTTTATCGAATGGTTTTTTATTGAAATTTGCAGCACATTTTAGACTCATCAGATAGATACTATTAATGGTTTTCCGTGATGTTGACGTTTGTTTTTATTTGTATCTGGTAGTTGTTTAGTGTACGTATTGTTTTCGGTTAAACCGTTTCTACATTCGGGCAATTTCAGCTGTTTTAACAGTTGACATTTGTCCTGTAGCTCTCTTTTAGTTGATTTATATTGCACACTCTTCATTTTTCAAAATGTTCCGACATCTTTGATGTCATATTGACAGTCGTCAGTGTTGTTGCTTGCTTAGATTACAACATATTCATAAACTTACATCTTGTATCCGTGTACTAAGCAGTGTCCTGGCGGTTGTAGGTGTATCGCTAGTAGTGTTTCAGCTGCTTAAAATGGATTATACGAAGTGCTAACACTGCAATAAAAAAGCAGGTTAGGGCTATGGCTGTACCAGAGTTTTGGCTATGGTTGTGCTAGGTTTTGAGTTGTGGTTGCACCAGGGTTTGAGTTGTGGTTGCGCCAGGGTTTGAGTTGTGGTTTATTGAGGGTTAGAGGTAGGTACAGAGGTGGAGGGCGCTGTTGCAGTGGTTTGAGGAGAAGGGGCGCCATGTCGAGCTGTTGGACGCTCAGCTGCGCAAGCTGCACGCTAGTCTCGAACTGCTCGTCGCACACAGGAAAGGTCAGCACTTTCTCTATCTAGTCACACTTTGAGACTGTTTGTCTGGTCACGCTGTGTTAGGGTGTAGGCTACAAAGCCTGTGTATCATTTATATATCTGACTCTGCCATCCGTACGGTATGCATCTGTCCTCAGTCTACCTGTGTACAATTGGCGTCAGTGTAGCATTGCTACTGTAACATAGTTATGATGAACACTATTTGGATGCCAATTTTAAAATTAGCTTCTTGCCAATGGTACTAGCGTGTGATGTGGTGCTATCTGCCCCGT
This sequence comes from Chamaedrilus cognettii, assembly GCA_034695025.1. Classification (NCBI taxonomy): domain Eukaryota; kingdom Metazoa; phylum Annelida; class Clitellata; order Enchytraeida; family Enchytraeidae; genus Chamaedrilus; species Chamaedrilus cognettii. The sequence goes on along the minus strand of JAQIWG010004945.1, from coordinate 4,801 downwards.
GGTGCTGTGTCTCAGAGCTGGCCCAGTCGACGGGGACCCTATCCCACAGCCTTGCCTCCCTGGGCGCGGTCGAGGAGCACACCTCGTTGTCGCGCGCCCTCTCTTCTCTGGCCTCCCTCCAGGAGCGTGCAGACCTAGTTCACGTCAGCCAGGCCGACGCTGACTTCTACCTGCTGGCGGAGCTCTTTAAGGACCACATCGGGCTCGTGCATGCCGTCAAGGTGATGTACACCTGAAGATCGTTCATAGTTCTCTGTGGACTAGCTTGAACTCAACAATTAAACATAGATAGCTTGGGATTTAATATATGCTTTTTAAATTTTTAAAAATTAATACTGTTGTATATCAATTTGGCACATGTTCATATTGATGTTTGATTTTTGATTTGTCAAATCAACGATATGTACAAGGAAATTTTGAATGTTAGTATGCAAAGACAATTTATTTTTTCTGTGTTCATCAGTATTTAATTTGTTTGTCTGCCCTTCAGATATTTTTATGGTGAGTCTGGTTGCCTGCTTGTACAGGATATCTACTCCGCTACTCTGTTGAATGTTTAATCTGTTTCCTTCCCTGCCCTGTAGATATTTAATCTATTGCTCTGTGTGATGTTTTGTCTGGTTTCCTGCTCCCTGCAGGAGGTGTTCAGTGAGCGAGTCAAGCTGTACAAGGCGTGGAAGGACGATGAGGCCGCTCTGTCAAAGAGGCGGGAGGCAAAAGCGCGTCTAGAGCTTGCACACAAGACAGACAAGATGGCCACCGCCACGCAGGAGATTGTCGAGGTGCTTCATTTTGCGCCACTTCACAATTTGCCTGTTCTTTATATATAGTGTATAGTTTGAGTCGACCTCTCGTCTTTGTAGTTGATTCCTTCTCCGACTTGTTTGTGACTCCTAGAATTGTGCTAATTTTTGAGTTGTGAGTCCGTGAGTTGTGACTCATGGATTGACTAATGGAGTTGTGACTCATGGATTGAGTTGTTTACTGAATGAATTTTTAATATGACTGCAATTACGCCTGGTAAGAAATGCAATTATGCGTGGTAGATTGAGTCGTGCCTGGTTGAGTCATGCCTGGTAGATTGAGTCGTGCCTGGTTGAGTCATGCCTGGTAGATTGAGTCGTGCCTGATTGAGTCATGCCAGGTAGATTGAGTTGTGCCTGGTTGTTGATGAAGTCGTGCCTGGCTTGTCACGCGCCGCAGTGTGAGCACCGAGTGGAGCGGAGTCGGGATGAGTTTGAGTCCATCTCTCGTTCCGTCAAGAAGGAGTTTGCTCGCTTTGAGCGACAGCGCTCGGTCGACATACGCGCGGCCGTCGTTCAGTATCTGCAGACCCTCTTGAATAATCAACAGCAGGTGAGTCAGCACTCATGAATATTCAGCAGCAGGTGAGTCAGTCCTCATGAATAATTGGGAGATTATTTTTTACAAGATCGTAGTATTTTTTCAGAAATAGATCATGTTTCACTCGCCAGTCATTATGTACAGTACATTAATTTTAGTTTCACACAGAGCTCAATAACGAGTTGATGTCTGTTTTTTAATGAGATTTCTGTTCTCTTACAGCTTATCCAGTACTGGGAGGCTTTTCTACCGGAGGCGAAGGTCATTGCATGAGTGAAGGCAGTCTGCGTCTCGTCTCTTGTCTGTGTCGTCGTGTCTCTCTCCGTATCTGTGCCCATTCTTGAGTCGAACCTTTATTGGCAATGAGAGCTGTTATGTTGGGTTAAGAGTCGCACCGCCACTGTATTCTCTCGCTTGTACACTGTACGCTGTACACTGTACGCTGTATACTGTACGCTGTACACTGTACGCTTGTACACTGTACGCTGTACACTGTACGCTGTACACTGTATGCTGTGCACTGTACGCATCTATTATGTGATCATGTCTCCACCGATACTGCACTGAGCGAATGATTGAGAGTTAGGTTGAGTACAAAGTACACACTGCGAGCAGTGTTGAGTACAGAGTACAAACTGCACATTCCACACGTTGATGTAACTGTTGCACTCTGTTTGTAGATTTATTGGACCGCGCGGCTCTCCGTACCGCGCCATTATTTATAGTCCTTTATTTGTAATCATGTCCTCGGTACTCGATAACGATGAGTATTTTGAAGTGAAGCAATGTCCTACGTCGCTGAATGGTGAATGATTGCTTGGATGCACTGTAACGCTACAATGATTCGGTGTATTCTTGCCAACGAGTAACTTCTCTTAATATATTATTTCGGAATATATTGCGTACACCGTGGCCCGTACGCATCAAATAACAAATTTATTTGTTTGTTATTGGTCGCCCGAGCAAATTTATAGGAAAAAATAGTCGTATGCGGCGGCCAGATATTTTCTCTTTATTTTAAATATCTAATTGTAGTCTTTTAATACCGCATTGGCTTTGCCGCATCGAGGTAAAGAGAAACGATGAAAGGGGCTTCGAAATATAGGCGCCATCTTGCGAACGTGTCAGACACTCGTCGAAGTTTGCTGCGCGTCGAGGAGGAGGCTGGAGTGGATGCTTTGCTAAACAAAGTTGCGGAGTCGCAGTCACAGTCGCAAAGTGCATTTAAATACGGCACTAAAATATCCAACTAGGGCTAAGCAATTGTAGAATGAAGTGACTTCATGTTGTTGAGTCTGCATTTGAAAGTATAAATATTTTGAGTATTTATCTCTAAAACTTGTATACTGTTGTGAAATTTAATTTGATAAACGGATAGAAATCCACTATTGAGTTTTTTGATGGTCAGGGTGTAGTCTAGACTTACTGTCATAATGTACATGTGCATTTATTACAGATTTGTGTAACTGTGTAAAGATGCGTTGTGCATTTAGAAAGTGTTGAGTGTTAAAACTTATTGATATTGCTTCAAGCATTCTATTCTAACAATTAAAACTTTTAACGATTGCAAAAAGCGGTCATAAATCGGTTCGTTAATTAATTCTCGGTCTGTCTGAAATTAAATGGAGTCAATATAGTAATCATGTAGGCTCCAGTTAGTATAGCGAGCTATACTATTCTGTTACGTCAATTTTTCGTAGATAGCCTACAGCCTGGTGTAGCATACGAATATTTATTTCCACAATTTAACTATTATTATAGGCTATATTAGGCGTGGAACACATTTTAAATGACACAACTGTATTGGAAGAAAGTTATGTGTGATACGTGATAGTTCTGTGTTAATACAATTAGTATTCAGTTGATATTGACCCTGACGCACAATGTATTGTTGGTTGGTAGTGTATATTATATGACGCTGGTGTGTGTATGAATTAAAGCTATGGACCAATACACTATCGGTGCTTTGAATTGGATGAATTTAGAATATTTAGTCATATATAAATTAATTAATTAGTAGCTTCTAGTATTCCACCCTTGAGCGGAGTGCTCGTGGCCCACATTCATTTTCAGTAGTCACAATAACGCTAGTATCGGTTACCCAAACATCCTAACAATTGGAGCTCTTCCAATGCCCGAGCAAACTCGAAACGCATTTAAATAAATACCAAGATGATCTTAAACAAAACACAAACTGGTGAAATATGTACACTACGAGCCGTTCGATACACAAGCTGAGCAGTCTTGTATAAAACATTCTCACACCGTTAACAGTGTGTCCAATCCCTTGCATAAAATATTCACACAGCTAGCAGCGTGTCTAATCCTTTGTATAAAACACTTTTACTACTAGCAGTGTGTCCAATCCTTAACTCAATTTCACGTATCCACGATTAGCTAGTCAAGAGTTCTTCCTTCACAAAGCCATATCACATAAGTCAGTCGCTACATGTTGTATAAACTGTCTCGAGGCAACACAACAGCAGCTAATGATAGCGTGGTAGCATCAGCACTCACAGCCAATTATAGCAGGGCAGCATCAGCATTCACAGCCAATCATAGCAGGGCAACATCAGCACTCAGAGCCAATCATAGCACCACTGTTATACTATGTTTCACTCAGTATTTCTATTTTAGTATTTTCACTCAGTATTTTCAAGAAAAACTTTTCTACACGTGTCAGGGAAGTTTTTTAATAAATAGGAGTGGTTGAAGGAGGAATGCAACATGTCTTGTGATTGGTCGATGAGCAGCCAAAGGGTGTTCTTCAATTCCGCCAGTACTAAATGACAGAAAAACAGCATATCAACTATATCTCACTGGAACTATACTTCAGTCCGATGCAAAAAAATGGAATGAGTACCGGAACTGCAAAGAAATAATTCAAGAGATTAAATGCAAATATGCTTTTATAAAATACAGTAAGTTATGCATCTGCTATAACAATAGACTCTAGTTATTTTAAATACCAAAGCTATTTTGACACGGATGAATGGTTACCTGTGCGACACGGTGCATCTGTTCCATGAGAGCGGCAACGGTAGCAGACAAACTGAGATCGATGACACTCTGCATGTACTGCACGGCTTGCTCGTCGGTGAGGTCTAGGCGAAACTTGTCCTGAACCTGTGAGTAACATAATTATGCAGCACTCCACGATGCACTCCATGCCACACTATACCACATTAAATGCTACACTTTACACCACATTAAATGCTACACTTTACACCACATTAAATGCTATACTTTACACCACATTAAATGCTACACTTTACACCACATTAAATGCGTCACTTTACACCACATTTAATGCTACACTTTACACCACATTAAATGCTACACTTTACACCACATTGAATGCTTCACTTTACACCACATTTAATGCTACACTTTACACCACATTAAATGCTACACTTTACACCACATTAAATGCTACACTTTACACCACATTAAATGC
>JAQIWG010004944.1:0-15245 GCA_034695025.1 Chamaedrilus cognettii | reverse complement strand
ATTATCTTAGCTACAATCCCTGAAAATTTCAAGGAAATATATTTACTTTTGGCCGAGTTATCGCGAATTCGCTAGGGTGTTGTTTTTTTATGACGCACTCTGTATATGCATATGGCTATAGTACTGTTGTTGAATGTTTGTATTCCTTCTAGTATTTCTCTACCTATCACACCGATACATATACTTCGATAATTAAACGAATGATGTTGTAGAATGACATTGTGTTCAAATGATGTGAAAAGTTTTTTGGGCCTTAGCTGGCATTGAGTTAATATTTCCTTATATCTGTGGCATTCTTAGTTTGTTTATTAATAGGCGTAACCAAGCTTTGGGGGGAAAGGGGATTTGGAGGATCTGGTCTCAAAAATTGCTCTACCCTTCCAAATTAACATAACACGCTTTTCGTATGGTATCTAAATAATCGCATATTTTTTGCACAAAAAATAAGTTACAGAAGGTGTTTTTAAATATTTGTAATGAGAGAACGATAATAGAAGAAATTAAGTTATTTAAATAATTTTGACAATAGAATAATAGAGTTCTCAGAACTTTCCCCACGCGCATCTCGTCCTCATTACCGAGGCAGATTCTACTGAAGAGGCATTTAGACTCAAGTTTGTCATCTCTTATTTAATCATGTGGTACGTGTGATCGATTTGAGATTTATAAAGTTTGTTAGGGCCTACAATTAGTCGACAATTAGTTGGGTTAGCCTACTTAGGTAGCTCCAAGTCTAATAAGCTTAATGTTCGAGTAGTTTAGATCAGTGGTACAGCACATTTCATAGATCCTTCGTAGCATTTCTTTAGCATAGGCCAGAGGATGAAATGCATAGATTGGCTCGAATTTATTTAGTTCTAGCTTTTATGTTAGATGTTAGGCATAGTCCAGCAGACGTGCAACAATGACTGATGAAGTCCCAGAACCCTGCGCAGTTCTCAAGGTGCTCAAGATTCTCGTGACGCCAGCGTCATATAATGGTCGGTGACGCAGTATTGCTGAAAAACGTTCCATAGCATTACGGTATTATACTTGTTATATTTACGGGGATTAGTAGCAAAAATTGTAAAGTTTTAAGGCGATGTGTTCCCGAATACTTTGTAATTTATTTGCCTTTGATTAGTTTGTTTTTTGTAATGATAGTCTGTAAATTGGGCCCAATGTTTTTGTCGTGACTCATCAATCATAAATCGCCGAAAAGCTTCAATGCAGGCTGCAATATTATTTAGTCTATCTTTAGGCTACAGATCTGTATTCGTTGTTAATTTGTTCTTCCTTAAATTGCATGTAGATAACTTTGTATGTTTCAGTGTGCTCATCTGATTTTCTTCACGCTGAATTGTTTCAGACAAGCGAGATCAAACTTCAGACGAGTCGCTACTTATCAAAACGTTTAGGACCAACATCGATCACGCTCAAACAGAAATACGCTCATTGCCTATGCTCAACAATCTCTCAACGCTGAATGATGCCCCAGAATCAAACTGTCCGTATTGGCAGTTTGTACAATGCAACGTAAAGCTGCTGCTATGTCTTATGGAATCGCTTGACGCTGCTGCTGCTAAGTTTGATTCCCAGCCAGCCAGCTCAGACTGTCAATCAACTGCGGCCCCTCCCATTCGTCCGGATGTTCTCAGTGTGCAGGAGCAGCAGACCGTGTCCAGATCCCTCCAGTTCATCATTGGCCTTGGAATATGTCCTGTGCTGGCTCCCGGCATAGGAATACCTCTCGCAAGCCGGTCTGGCTACGGAGCCGTGGTCATCGGTTCCATGGCCGGTCAGAGCAGCCTTGATCGCAGAGGGAAAGATTCGCGACAGCTCCTCTGCACCAAAGCCCTGCTCGACTGCGCCAAACATGCGTCACTATCTGAGCTGATACTGCCGAGGCATCTGGGCGACCTACTGGCCTCCCTCTGTGAGATGTGCTATCGACCGAGCAGCGATATGTCCGAGGATGACTTGGTGCGGTGGCGCATGCGTCTGGATGAATTCATGGATGGCATCAATCAGTCGGTGGTCGTGAGGGAGCTGCTCGTGCTGCAGGGTGCCCCTCGACCCTCTGGGGAGGTGACAGGGGGGCACAGGATCGCCCCTCGACCCTGTGCGGGTGTGGGGGGGGACAGAGACGCTCCTCGGCCCCTTGCGGGGGCGACAGTTGGGCACAGGACTGCCCCTCCCAAGTGTCCGGTGTGGATGAGAAGGGCCTGTGAAAGGCTGCTGCTCAGTCGACTGATGAAGTCCGGGGGAGTTGTGGCTGTCTTCAGGGCTCTGCTGCAGGACTGCGAGGGTATGCTCACTGATTCTGATTACCCGTACTTAATCTATGTGCTTAACTTATTGCTTAAGTATTTGAGAGGTACTAGTATTGTATTATTTGAGCTTGTTCTCATCTAGACTTGTAATATCACGGTAGGCCTGTTGTGCAGACAATTGCAATGTCACGGTGGAATTGCAGACGGCAGTGGAGGTAGTGTGGTGGTGGACTGGCGCAGAGCGGGCGCTGTAGCGAGGGTCATCGTCGACTGTCCTCTTGGAGACCTTCCGGTCTGCGACTACTACCAGCACATTGGCGCTCAGGTATTCTCATGTCGACTTCTGTCATAAAACGGTCAAACAATTGTCGCTCTATTTGTTTAGCTAAATATTTTAATTTGTTTAAAGAGGTTAAATCACTTCCATGCTTCCATTAGAATAGACTTTGTGATGTTTTTATCACAACTAAGTTCATGCAGATTTGCAGATATCATATAGAGCTTCTATGGTATTACAAAATTAATATTGTTCAGTATTAGTGTAGTGGGATTTAGAATTTGTGCTGACTATTGGCTTATAACTATATGTGCTGACTAAACAAGGAAGTGCCTGTTATATCTGTTGATGTGTGTATGGTTCAGCTGACGACTTTGCTGCTGCTGCGAGACAGTGCGGCCCTTAGGGGCGCACACCTGCGCCTCGTTGTCACAGTGATGTCCCTGATGGCGTCACGCCAGCCCCAGCTCACACACCGCGCCCTGGTGCAGCCCCTCCTCGCCCCGCTGCTCTCCTGTCTAGAGACAGAACAAGTGCCGGTCAGGGCAACAGATGTCGTCCATGTTGACGAGGAGGCTGTCGCTAGCTGCATAGAGCTCATCCACAAAGTTTGTGATTGTTTGCATTGATCCAATGACGAAATTTTTTAGCAATAAGTAAGTCATTCATTTTTATGCTGCTAATTTAGTTGCTAAATTTTGAACGTACAAGCTTCGCCACCGCATCTCGTTTAAATCAATTTTAAAAACACTTTCGTTCCTTTTTTCTCAGGGCTTGATCTTCTGAGCGCCAAAATGTAAAAAACAATTTTTTTTGCATTATTCAAAAAATTTTCCCATTTAGCAAAAAGCCTTTGGCAAATATTGAAGCTCATCATTAGGATACTAATTAAATGTTATATGATGATGAACAGAGCAATAAATGTTATATATACTTCTGTGGACCAGAAGGGGCAGCGCAAGAATTGATGGGGCTGTCAAATTTTTGGCAGCTTTTTCAAGACCCAGAAGAACCACTGGCTGTTATATTTAACTTCAGTTTATGACTTACAGTGCGTGATTGCTTAAAAATTGCGAGCATGTGGAGCGTGAATTTGTGTCGCTATACCGTATGTGTAAATCAGTGGTCTTCAACCTTTTCTAGTGCGAGGGCCCAAAAATTTTCAGGTTGTCCGAGGGTCGCATCTTTTCTCGAGCTTAAATCTGCCGATTTACTGCAAATTTTGCACAATTTTCTGATTTATCACAAATCACAGGATTAATCGCAAATAAGCTTAAATGTGCCAGAATTGGCTAAGGTTGCGCAAAATTTGATGCGTATTTCATTAAATTTCACTTCTAAAAATAGATTTTGTGCAATTTACTTCAAACATCTTGACCCGCAATATTTATCAAACTAATGCGAAAAATATACATGTATATAGTTATAAAGTTTTTGGCGCTTTTCACAACTCTTAAACTTATGCGCAGTTTTGCTAAATTCTTCATCGTGCCGCACGACAAGTGTATAATTTAGCAAAATTCTTAAAACCTTGCATAAAATTTTCTAATATTAAGCGATGAGTTTTTGAATTCCTTCAACATAACTTACCGTTGCCCGCATCGTCACCAACCACACAAGTACATTGTTCATGAACTGGTGCAAGTGTTTTTTTGTCTTACAATCACGCGCTGCTACAGCTAGGTACTGTTATCATTTTGTCGCCATGTTAAGACTTTTCATGACTGTGACGTTTTTGCTAGTAGCAGTGTTTTAAAGATTTCTTGCTCACTGACAGATTTCATAGTTTAGTCATTTATTCAACATTTATACTTTACTTGAAAAAGCAAAGACGAAATAATGTTTGTAATAATTATAGATTCTGGATTCTGCAGGTGGCGGCGGGCCGCATGGAGGGCCTCGGCGGGCCGCATGCGGCCCGCCGAGGTGCACTGAGCGTACACCACTCGTTCTGTATGGTGGTATGCAGGTGTTTGTGGTGACGTGTGAGCACTGAGCGTGCACCACTCGTTCTGTGTGGTAGTGTGCAGGTGTTTGTGGTGGGCTGTGAGCACTGAGCATACACCACTCGTTCTGTGTGGTGGTGTGCAGGTGTTTGTGGTGGGCTGTGAGTCAGAGCTCAGTCTGGTGACGATACTCCAATCCCTGGTGCACACGCTCTTTGTGCTCCAGTGCGCCGTACATCACGGTGTCTCCTTCCTCAGGTCACTCTTTCAGCACTAGCTCTACATTGTCACTAGACAATGCTCGAAATCATAGCCTTCTTGTGAATATGAATAAAATTGATAGAATTATATTTTGAATGAAAGCCTTTGACTTTTAACTATTTGCAATGGACAACAATTTCTTTATTCAGCATTTTGCCAGCAAACAATTGCGAAGTACAAAATAAATAAATAAATAGTTATGTTTGATTAAAATGTTTAATGTAAATGTAAATTTCTTTTGTTACATTGGATTTATTATGAGGTTCTTAATGTCTGATATCATCGTCAATTGTGCAAATTGTCTTTCTATTTTCTCCCTTTTCATAAATTTTTGAGACTTTGATTTTTACTGTTGTGCTTAGGAGCCGAGTTGAAGAAATAGTTCACTACCTGTTCACTCATCTCGAGTCGTCGTTGGCGATGGCCTACTTACAGCAGTTCGTCGGTGAAACTAGGAGTGAACCTAGCTTCAGTCAATCCACCAATCAGCTCGTCTGCATGCATCAAGGATTGAAATTTGCAGCCGGCTCTAACGGAGGAGTGAAAGTTGTCCACTGCAGTAGCCAGTAGGCTGTTGTTCTGGTTTAAATTGAATTCATAAATGTTTTCATATGTCTGCAACACTCTTTTTGCAAAACTCAGTGAACAGTTAGGGCCTGATGTTTTCAATCGGTCTACCTAAATTTAAAGGGTGTTTTAAAATAATCATAATTGAAGTAAGAACGAACTGGATTTGCGTCTACATAGCTTGTGACATATTGTATTATACTCTTTTTGTACAATATACACTGATCATTTGTGGCATGAAATAATATTGAAGCAACGCACCAATTCATTGTCAGGTTGATGACTGTTGTTGATTATAGAGCTTTGATGTACGTATTGAGCATAATGGCTGTGGCTGACAGGGTGTGGAGTGTGCGAGAGTATGCAAGGAGTATGCGAGAGTGTGGAGTCCTTGGAGCGCCTGTAGCTTTGATGTGTGTTGTTCGTAACAGTGTAATGCTGTGGCTGACACGGATAGTTGTGAGAGTGGAGTCCTTGGAGCGCCTGTAGCTTTGATATGTGTGTTGAGTGTAACTGTGTAATGCTGTGGCTGACAGGGATAGATGCGAGAGTGTGCAGTCCTTGGAGTATTTGGCCGACAACATCATTCATATTCTCGTCTCGCTGAAGCGCGCTGATGAACTTGTGCCTCACTTCTTCATTCACTGCCTCAAGGTCTCCGAGCTCTGACTGATATCTTACTGATATCTTACTGTTATCTTTATTATCCTATTGTTAACTTTAACCACTTTATGAAAAAATATATTTCTATAGTTCTATAAATGTTGCATTGCAATTAACTATTTATGTCGATATTAGGTGACTCCAGAATTTGAACATTTTACTTCTATTGCTTTCCATTGTGGTTCATCAATGGTTGCAAGGTAATGGACTCGCGTATTTCTTGGATCATTTCATTGTTTGAGACAATGGATGTTGGCTCAAGAGTCATTATTGAACGAACTATGTTTCTCTTCAACTAATTATCATTGATGTGATTTTACATACGTCCACTTTGCTGTGCAGCTTTTGTTCATTTAAATAACAATGCTCAACGAATTGTAAATAAATTCCTTGGCCGACAGGAGTTGACGAGGATTGTTTCCACGGAGGCTGATCGCTCCATTTCCAGCGAGTTGCTCCTCTCAGGGGCGCAACCCCCGGGGGGTGACTGTGGGCCGGGGGGTGCTGGCGGGGGGGGTGTGCCTGCTGCGTTGCGCAGCAACCTGACACTGCTGCTGGTGCTCGGCGCAATGTGCGAGCAGCTTGGACACGAGTGCTTCAAGAACTCAGCGGATATCATCGACTTTGTGCAGGTTGTGCATGATTGCACCTTCTGCAGGTTGTGGAAGATTGCACCTTGTGCATTTTGTGCAAGATTGCACCTTGTGCATGTTATGCAAGATTGCACCTTGTGCAGGTTGTGCAAGATTGCACCTTGTGCAGGTTGTGAGAGATTGCACTGTGTGAAGGTTGTGTGAGATTGCACTTAGCTGAGCAGTTTGTGCTAATTCTGCTGCACATGGTTACAAAACAACTAGATGCGCAATAACTGATATTGCCTGTTGCCTTCTGTAATAATTAAAGTTTTTTTGCGATTTCTAAAGTTCTGGATATTATGGTGCTGACGGTTATCACAATTCTCCCTTTGCTTCAGAATATTTATGGGCCAAAATTTTGCAATCCCGTAGGATGCTTGGTCCTTCTTTTTAAACAAAATGTTAGTAAAGCCATCGTCGCTGTTACTGTCTAATTAGCCTGACTTGTGTGAATCATTGATGCTGACTAGTTTTTGTATGTACGACAATTGACGCTGACTTGCCTTGAGTCTAATATTCCTCGTTGAGTGTGTGGATGTGTGTGTGGATGAGTGTGTGGATGTGTGTGTGGATGAGTGTGTGGATGTGTGTGTGGATGAGTATGCGGGGGTGTGATTCAGGTGATGCTGCAGCACGGGCTCAAGGTGCTCGAGTGCTGTGAGGGGGACACAGGGTTTGGCGCGCTAGAGTCTGAGACGCTGACGATGGCGCTAGGCCTGCTCACTACGCTCATCGCCGACCCTCAATATGTGAGCACGACCATTTTGTTCTTCACATTCTACTGAGGGCATGCTCAGTAGTCAGGTGACGTGTCATTTTTGGTTGTATCGTTTATCATTTTAGCGTTTTACAGACGGCAGCGAATAAAAATTACACTTATCAAATTGTTTTCTTTTTGTTAGATTCTAACTTTTATGATTTGCGTGATGCAGCTTCAGCGACATCAATGATGTTCTGACGATATTAGATTGATCGCAGATTGTTACATTGTTGCTTAATTAATTGACATCCTGTTGTTCCTATTGTTATTCAACGCCGATTCAAACCCATTGTTATGATTGGTTGTCGTGCTGACATCGCGCAGTCGCGCAGCCTGGACTGGGAGCGGACGCAGGTGCTGCTGCCGCTGCTGCAGCGCCTCGCTGAAACCCACTCCGACCCTGAGCTTCAGGACTCCGCCCTCAACCTGCGCATAGCCCTCGTGACCCACGGCTTTGTGTGCGCCGACCGTCTGCCCTCCAGGGCCCCGGACTTTAACCCTACGCCCTCCAGGCTCCCTTACTCAAACCCTAGCCAGGCAGGCAATAAGAATAAGCCTGTTGCCGGGACAGGTCTGTTAGGGACGAAGGTGGGGGTTAGGAGTGACGGTTTGAGGGGAAGTGATTGCCTTGTTCCAATTGACGGGTTATCTGGACAAGATAGCATGTCTGAAGTTTCCAAACCCCAGCATAAGCTGATTGAAGAACTATATGAACCAATGTCAGTGGAATCTACCATATCCCAACAGCTCTCTGTCCCATATTCGAGTAACCCTTCCATATGTATCGAAGCTACATCAGACAACTGCAAGTGTGAATCGAACACATTACCAAGCGATATTTTAACTGAAGCTACCCAGCCTGACTCGACCTTGTTTAACGCTGCCCTGCATGAACTCAACGACCCCCTGCTGCCGGTCAAAGGCCACGGCCTCATTGTCCTCCGGCGTCTCGTCACTCAAGGCGATGCGGCGACGCTCGATCGCGCAGAGGCGGTGCTGCGTATTTGTCGCAAGAGTCTGGCGCACTGCGACTCGTACATTTATCTGAACGCTGTTGCGGCATTGGCTGAGCTGGGAGCGCGCTTCCCTGCCCTCGTGCTGCCCGCTGTGGCAGAGGAGTATGTCAGACTGGGGGCGGCGGGGGGCAAAGGTGTGAAGGGGGCAGCGAGGGAGGAAGGGGAGAGGGCGGTGGCAGGCGAGGATGGGAAGAGGGGGGCGCCTGAAGTGAGGATGAAGCTGGGGGAGGTGCTCGTCAAAGTTACTGCATCACTGGGTAACTGCTAAAGTGTTTGTATTTGATTCGTTGCATTTGTTAGAATTTTTGTCAGCTGTCCATGTCAGTGATTCTCAAATACGTTTCTGGGGCGGGCTACTTGAAGGCTGGTTTTGGTGGGTCAATTTTGGTGGGTCGCTTCTGGCATGCAAGCTGCTTTTTTAGAGCTCTGCTTTACACCATCTTCTTTGTCAGCTGGCTTTTGACTTCACACAAGCCATGTTGGTATAATGTACAGTTTTGCGAATTTGCGTAAACATTTTTCCTTTTTAAAGTGTCAATTTTGAAAGTCATTTGGATATTATATATTAAGCATTTTTTGTATGAAAGGTTTTTCACACACATATCAGGCTCAGAGTGCTTCATTATTATATAGTCCTCTACGGGGTGAGTGTGCTGCATTTAATATGGAACGAATTGAATGGCATCCAGTGATGAATAAAAAACCATGCACTGCTTATGTAGTTTCTTGAAAGTTTCATGAGCTATAGTTTTTGAAGTCAATAGTAATTGTGTACGTTTTTTATTTTCAAAATAATATAAACATATTAAGCGAAGACCAAGCGCAGAAGCGGGTAATGGTTGACATTGTATTCTTGTGCTGTGTGCGTGTAGGCGAGCTGGTGCCTCACCACAGAGACCTGCTGCTCAACTGCGTGCTGACGGTCTGCAAGGACTCTGACTCGCTTGTGCGTGCCAGCGCCGTGTCCAATCTGGGTCAAGTCTGCCAGCTGCTTCGCTTCTCATTGGGTGGCGTTCTGTATGAGGTAGGCCAGTGTGCTGGAGTCTAATTGGTCAATTATCAAGGGGGTCCTAAGGCTTGTGTAATGATTAGTTTGAAAGTAGTCATTTTACTCAAGGGACAAGCATTTCATGAATATGAATTTTATAAAATCGATATGGTTACTACATAATAACAACACATTTCGTAGCCTGTCAATAAATTGTCCTTACATAATATTATGATATAGTCACAGACAGAGAGCCTGGAGTGGACTTGAAGGTATAGTTATTTAATGCCACAAAACTGAGACAAGCCTAAATTCAATCCAAATAAAATATGCTAAACTTTTAAAGGTTATTTCGTTATTGACGTCTGCATGCACCTACTTTGAGAGTAATGTTTGCATTCTTAGTTTTGAGTGAATCGGACAAAGTAGTTATGTATAGGGTTACTGTTAACTACTTCACTGTTCAGTGAAGTAGTTATGTCAATGTTGTTAGGTGGTGAGTGAAGTAGTTCTGCTTATCTTGTTTTGTGTTGAATGATCTTGTTATGTTTATGTGTTGTGAGTGAAGTAGCTTATCTTGTTAGGTGTTCAGTTGTGTGGACGGCCTGCTGAGGACAGATGGGCATGTGGAGGTGCGGCGCGCTGCGGCCATGTTCTCTGCGCTGCTGCTGCGCGGCCTCGCCAAGGACGCACTCAAGGTCTGCTGTCACTACTGGCCATTACCTAGTTACATTTATTTAATCAATATGCCACAAAACCGAGAGACAGGCCTAAATTCAATGCAAATAAAATATGCTAGACTTTTAAAAGTTGATTCGCTGATACGTTCATTTGTATTACACTACCGTCACCTTACATTTATCAACATAGCTAACAGGCCTATTAAAAGGCTATTATTATGTGCCAAGTTAGTTACAGTGCAGCTATTTTTCATCTTTTCCATTATATTTTGCAATTAATGCATCGATTTTTTGTACCACATTGAAGCTCAACATTTGTTTTACCATTTTATAAGTTTAAATGTTTACTTTGCATTTAATTGTCTATAGTTTATTGCGGCAACATTATTACGCTGTTTTGATCAACTATACATGCAATTTGTTGAAAACTTAAGACCTCTTTCTGGTAGTGAAAATACTTTGGAAAGAGGGATTTGACGAAGTTTCAATTTAGTACTTTTTTTAACAATGTATATTATGTGTTACGGTTTCAAAGGTTAAGCAGTTGCACTAGTTTTTACAAGAAGCAGGCATAATGCTACGCTTGTTTTGTCTGGGCTCAAATAACCCTGCACGTATTCTCTGCAGGTTCAGTCCGATATCTAATGTTGCCTGTGTGCAGGTGCTGGGCGGCCTGCTGACCCAGTTCTACCGGCTCCTCAAACATACGCTGGCAGTGGACAAGGACGACGTCGTCAGGCTGCACGTCCAGCTCGCCCTCGAGGAGCTCGACACTGTCGCCAGGGAATTCATGTTTCCCAAACTGACGCTCACCAAACGCATTCACATCCTCGATCCATTCGATGTTGACTGATGGGCCATCAGCTATAATTTAGCTTCTAAAATAATATTTACGCGAAGTAGTATTCATATTGCTGACGTTGATCACTGTTAAATTACAATAATTTAAATGACTCAACTCTGAACGAGAATAAAATGAAATTAATTTGGTTCGATTCTTGCCTTCAATTTTATAATGTACAGACAACATTGCATACACATTGGGGCAAAAGAAGTAACCAGAAATATTTCATCCGATCGTAACTCGTATTAGTATTTCCTTCGTTATATCTTTACATGTACTTCTGAAGGACAATTTAAAATTCAAAATACTGTAAAACCTGAAACTTTCGTGTGCATGTCACATTGGTGAATTTTGCGAATCAGTGGAACTCGCAAAAAATATATGTGCGAAAATAAAGCTGCAGAAGCTGCAGAGGCAGTCTTCAGGCAATTAAGTGTACCTTAATTTTTTACTGCCAAAACCGCCAAAATAACATGCATGAAAAATGTAATGCTTTACTGTATGTATGTATGTATGTATGTATATTGCACTTTTAACGCACCAAGAATAGGTCATGCAAACGGAGATGGAGAAACATCATTTGCTTGAATCGTAGGTGCGGGAGAAGTGCAACAGACTACATAATTACTGTAATAATCTGGTAACAAAATGAAAGAACAAACATTGTCATGATCATTCTCCTTCGGATAAGCATCACATATTCTAGCAATTCACCTAAAACCCTCCCTGTTCATCCTCTGAAGCATGCTTAGTTAGCGCCACTTCTTCAAAAACCACAATAACACGCGCTCGCCCCGGCCCGTGTTTCTGCTCTCCCCTCACGTGTCTCACGCTACTAGATCTAGTTGCTTCCCTGCTGCACCAGTCCCTGGGCTCGTCTCGCCTCCTGCAGCTGCTCCTCGCTGCAGCAGTCACTGAGGTACACTCTGGCCAAGTTGCTGATTCGCGGATTGCGCGACGCTGCAAACCGCAACATCGCGTCAACCACGAGCAAACCAGGAAAATCAACCCCTTTTGGGTACGCGGGTGGAGTCAACTTTCCTTTCCGCTGCGGTCCCCGGGAGCACGGAGGGGCGAGATAATAAAGCGCGGTCATGGCATTGATTACACTTTCGATACGTTCGCTCGACAAGCCCACCATGATGAGACAGACCCCTCCCTCGGCAAGTATGTGGTCCCTGTTGGCCGGGTCTGGCGCGCAGTTGCACAGTCCGGCCAGCGCATACTCGATCAGCTCGGCGCTGCTGCCCGCCTCGGGGGTCAGGCAGTCGAGAAACAGGTCGAGCACGTTCAGCTGGCGCAGAGTCTCGTAGTTAATGGGGTCGTACGCGAAGTTTGCGAGGTTAGCGAGAACTTGCTGCTTTGACTCTTCGCTGTCCGTGTCTTGGAACTCGGAGACGAGACTCTGGAGGTAGCTGGCGCGACCCACCCCGCTTGGGCCCGTCTTCTTGGCGAGGTACTCTCGAGTGGAAAACATTTCTTGAGCGATATTAAAGGATTTTTAACTAACAAACAAGGACGATGTAAACTTATAGGAACCAAAATAACAATAGTCAAATATAGGTCAGGCTTGACTTGTATAGTAGACAACGATTGCAGTCTTTCATTGGTGATGCATTAGCACAAAATTTTGTGGCTGGTTAGTTTAAATACAATATTGTTTGCTGATTTGCTCACATTTTTAGTAGGATTTGCGCTTATCTTCAAATAAATCCATAAATTATACAAAGCCCCAGGGCTTCACAGAAGTAACCAGATCTAGGTAGATTATGCTTCACTACACAGTACATTTCACAAGATAATAAGCAGGATTGTTTATTTCTGGGGATATGTAATCATTCTCTCTCCACATCTGGACATTTATGGTATCCTGTTACAGGACACAAAGTTGTTTACAGCGTGGTTGTTGCAGTTGTTGTAGTGTATGTTCACAGTTGTATCTGTACAATACATCGTTGTAGCGCGGCGTGGAGCAGAGCCGGAGCGTGGGGATGGAGCGCAAGCATCAGTTGAAGCACAAGACGGCCCAGAGCGCCCAGAGCGCGAGGGAGCGGCGCAGGCACGAGCGACAGGGCAAGTTGTCGCACAATGACAGCCCTCGCTGTGCTATCTAGGCCCGCCGAGCTATCTAGGTCAGCGTGGCAACAACATCGAATCTTTACACGCTGCGTCTAAAAATAGCAGCATGATCTATTATCGTTTTAGTGATGAAGTATTAAATGAATTTTGTATAAAAGTTTAACATAGACCGATAAATTCGAAAACATTATTTAGTGGGTGATTTTGATAAGCCATTGTATAACAGCACAGTATCAGTGAAGCAGTATTTGCGCAGACAAATCCGTTTGCAGAGTTCTTAAACTTCAAACCAAATTGTCTCTTCTAATCCAATTCAATAGCCGCACTAGGCCCGCTATTATTTACAATGCAAAAAAGAATCGCTTTAAAGTATCGTAATTATATCGCTTTGTGAACAGCAGCATCACTAAAGCTGTGCCCTGGTCGAACCCTTGGTAATCAGGAATAGTTAGGATTGTGAATATAGCGAGATATTGATGTAAGTTGGCAATATTGTATATATGCAATTATTGTGCGCAGAGGCTCAGAAGAAGAAGAGGGATGCGACGTTGATGGGGAAGAGACTGAGGCGCAACACCGTCGGTGCTGACGACGACTTTACTGAGGAGCAGGTGACTAACTACTCTATCTGGAACTAGCTACTCTATCTGGAACTAATTACTCTATCTGGAACTAACTACTCTATCTGGAACTAACTACTCCATCTGGAACTAATTATTCTCTCTGGTAACTAACTATGCGAATATGTGGTTTACTTTGTGACCTACAGAAGAACGCCTACAGTTCTTAATATTGCCGTGCGTGTAGTACGCCATTGCGCCTTGCAGTTTTGTGAGTGTGAGTCGATCGTGTGTGTAGGTCGTGGTTCAGATAGTGGAGCTGACAAGGAGGTTGATGGCAGACCTGGCAGTCAATGTTTTGTTGATCAGATAGTGGAGCTGACAGGGAGGTTGATGGCAGACCTGGCAGTCAATGTGTTGTTGATCAGATAGTGGAGCTAACAGTGAAGCTGATGGCAGACCTGGCGGCCAATGGAGCCTCTCTCAAGACCATGCGCAGAGCTCTGTCCCTTGGCACGGCGCTCATCGACGCCTTCCTCAGGTCTCTGCTGGTCACTCATGCTAGCGTGTTACCGACAAAGTAGAGTGGCTGCTTGCAGGGTCAACAGCGTATTTGAATGTGCTTCAAAATTGCATTCTCTAAGTTGTTGCTCTATTGTACCTTAGTATGTATGTTTTTTGGATGATTATTCAATACGTAGACGGATGTTGATTGAGTTAGTGACTATTCTAAGTGTTCTTGTGTGATCATTCAGTAGGTCCTGCTATTGAAAGTCATTCATCAAATAACTAACGCTCTCAGTCTCGGTGGTTTTTATAAGAACAGCATTTACCCCAAGTACTTGAGTTGATTCAGTGGTGGAAGCGTGCATGCTGTGTTATGTTTGTCTAGTATGATACTTGTAACTTGCTGAATCATCATCCTTATTTACGTTTTATGTCCACTTTTCCATGCTAGCACCGGTTGGATGTTTCCCACGATGAGACCTCCCACAACTCCGGATTCTTTGCCATCTTCCTACTCATGCCTCGCTCCTTCACACCACTCTCTACTGCCTCGGCTGTTAGCAGCCAAGGCAGTTTGGCTGATAGTGTAACCCAGAGCAGCACTCCTCACATCTGAATGTGTGACGTGTGTCAGTGTGGAGGGATCACTTGCGTGGCTCGTTGGGCTGATCGGGGACAGTTCCGAGGGGAGTCACCAGGTGGAGGCGGCGTGGTGTCTCAACAATATCTCGGCGGGCACCAACAGTCAGGCGGCGGTTGTCATAGCAACCGCAGGGGAGGCGATCGTCAAGGGACTGCAGAGTGGCAATGTGCCGCTTGAGGTGTGTTGTGACTGGACACTGTGTGATGAAGTGTGTTTTGATTGGGCGCTGTGTGATAATGGTTTGTTGTGATTGGACGCTGTGTGACGCAAACCAGCCCTCTTGTGAATTTATTTAAGTTGACTTGGTAGTTTCTTTTCTGTTGACATTTATGGAATGGATGATTACGTAACACCATCCATTATTTACGTGACAGCACTGCTATCTATGGAATGTATATAATATAATGTAGACAATAGGTGAGCGTGGTATAGTACGCCTGATATTCAGCATGTGTCGGCGTCCATGTGGTACCGTATTCTGTGTTGTATGTTCTGTGTTGTATGTTCTGTGTTGTATGTTCTGTGTTGTATGTTCTGTGTTGTATGTTCTGTGTTGTATGTTCTGTG
>JAQIWG010004943.1:0-15247 GCA_034695025.1 Chamaedrilus cognettii | reverse complement strand
TCGGAACTAAAGTATTTGGGTGTCTCATTTGTTTCTGCTAACACGTTAAAATGTAACCTACAAATTGTAAGACAAAAATATTGTAGAGCACAGAATGGCATTTTTGCTAAAATTGGCACTCACGCCTCTCCTATGCTTATCTTGTCGCTTATTGATTCCATTTGCCTTTCACTCTTGTCATATGGAACTGTTGCTTTTGATACGAAGAAGTCAGATTAAAATTATCTTGACTCTGCATATAATGCCGCATTCGCTTAAATGTTTTCAAACTTCGATAAGGTTATAATTAGTTACTGCCAATACTATTGTGGAAAATTGCCTTTTCATAATGAAATTGATCTGCAACGTTAAAAATTTCTTAGCGGTCTTAATAGACTAAAGAATGATGCACTGCTTGCACTCAACAGGAGTACTAGTGATCAAAAACTTACCAACTTGCAAGCACAAGCACAATTTAAATCGGAAAGACCATTTCATTACTCGGAAAAACAAAATGTTGCATAGTTTCGAGACAACGGTGTTGGTATAATGTACCTGAGTAAATTAATTGTGTTGCACATTTTTTGGTGCTAGCTGAGATATTGCAACCTTTAGATTTAATATATAGCAGCCACAACTGCAGTTTATATTTAACTGTAGTTTATGGATGTCTGATCTTATGCTAATATTGTGCAAATCATGCCTGCATTTTTCTAGTTAAGTATTTCTTTCTTTCTTTATGTATATCTGTATGTTGAACTGCCGAAAGGTGAGTAAAAGCTTCACATAAAGGAATAACTGCGTAGTAGGTTGACGAAATTGGTACCGAGGTTCCCGGATGGTATGACGCAATCACGACGGTATTTAAGCAAGCGCGCAGCTCGCACAAGGACGTTCGGGAGATCTTTATTCTTGGTTGAAATTACAATTCGATTTAAGTATGCCGTGAGTTATCATTCCTAGTTCGATAGAGGGCGAACCCGTCCTCAAAAAGTGGGTTAGTCTCTAAAGGAAGTATGTAGCTAGATTCCCTAGGCATCTCAGAAAGCATAACAAAACAATACAAAATAAAAACAGGATTTCACTCTCTATAAGAGTATAAATGATTTTTAAATCTATGAGAGAGAAAACACTGAGTTGTCAGTAAAAAGGATTATAATCTTAGTCCCTTGGTTTTGTATCCAAAAACATAACCACTGCATCAAAACTACACCGATACCGTGAGACCATCTAATGATAATTGTTGTGAATAAAATGGCCTATCAATCATTAACCACGCGCTATAATGCGACAATTTTTTTGGATAATACCGAAGGCTCTCGAGCGCAGTTTCCATTAAGGCTGCTGTGACATTGGGCTGTTGCTGGTTATGCACAGTGAAGCTCATGATCGACCACACGTAACCAAGCTTCATCCATACAATACAGTACGAACAATCAAATTCTCGTTCTTGTTATGTTAAACAATTGCAACGCCTATAACACAGGCACTGAGTGCCACTGAGCAGACAGCAGGCTGTTAGGCTGTATTATGAAATAACCAGAATAACGTTAAATAACCAGAACAGCATGATTGCATTGTATTTATCGTAGTGCATTGTATTGTATTGTATAGCATTGCTGCGGATTGCAGAGAGTGGCGTCTTAACGGCAGTCAAAAGAGGCTTTTAAATAACATGATTCTTGCCTTTGATAAACTGGTTCGTCAAAAAGTAGTTCGCCTAAATAAGAACGATTTTTCAAAACTCTCGCCCCATTGCTGTGTTATATGCGCATGGGCGCAGAACGGACGACAATTATAAAGACGCGAATGATACATGCCCTGGCACATACTTACAATACCCGTACACAAACCAAGTAGAAGTAGTTTCACTCAATCACGCTGCTTGATAAAAGTCGATAACCACTGACTTATTCGAAACTCAGGGCATAGTAGCCCTGAAGTCATTCCGTACGACTAATTTAAAATTATACACGACTATTTAAAAAAAGCACCGCATGGGCCTGATATTCTTTGAAGGTCCCATAGCCAGGGTCGTCGTCACACCCTTTAATACGAACACGAGGGACATAATTCTGCACGAGCTTTTCAAAATAGTTCACAGTGACACGATTGTAATGTTTGGTCGTTGTGTCCGGAGCGGAAAGCCCTGCCTTCCGTTCTTGTTTAACAATGGAGTTGTCTCTCGTCGCGCTTATTTCGTTTATTTATTACATTCGCTTTCGAATCTTTACAATCGCCACGGGCTAGTGAGTAACCTGGTTAGAGACGCACCAGGTTCAAACTACGCATTAAGCGTATTCCAGAATTCTAAACTTCATTGCGTTTAAAATTATGAATATATTTAAATTCACTCAAAAGAGCAGAGAGAACACACATACATGCACATAACATAAAATATAAAAAAAAACCGTTCATAAGTAAACATATTCTCTTCTTATATCGGCATTTTGTGTTCGATATAAATATTATTATGTTAATTCCTCAGCAGTATTATAATGCAATAATTAGCTCAGATATATTGATGAAACGGACCACGGGCCACCATTACTAGAATTAGAAAAACATTATTGTGCTCATTCCGTTAGTCGTTGCTAGGCAATAAGGGCCATATTACAATTAACGTCGCTGTAACAAGCCAGTAACAATACAAATAAAGTACAATCCAGTAACTAATACAAGCCAGTGGCATTTGGTTCTACATGGATTCCAAAGACGCCAGGCGTCCCCTGTTCAAGGCGTGGCGTTATGTTAACGTCCCAATTTTTTGGATAGGTTAGGCTTGAAAGGGCTTTATATTGGTGTTGGCTTCTCCCGTTTTAAACGACGCGCGTCTCCATTTTTTTGCGATTAGCGCTCTCAGGTTTAAATAGTTGACGTTCCCAGTTTGCAATGGTTGACGTCCATAATGTCAGTGTCGGCCAGTGGTCAAGTGCACCGTCAGCACCACACATCTGGTCGATAGTTCCGTATGAGAGAGCAAAGTGTCAATCAGCACTCTTCCCTCCCTCCCGGCCGTGAATTGTGGACAAAAAAAGGAAAAGGGACTGGAGTGACTGCCTCTGCGGACGCCATAAAATTGTGGCGTCAGGGTGGCTCCCTAGTCAAAAATTTATTTACCCACCCCTGATACAAGCTCTTCATGGCGTCATCTTTTATGTATGTGTGACTAATATCAGATACCACTAGGCATCTTAAAATAAGCTTATGGAAGCCTATGAAGGCGAGTGCTGTGGGTTACATTGCAAACACTGTTTATAAATTATTACCATTATTATAACTGACCGCATCTTGGCCTTGAAATCATTGTCAAATCTTGTCACGCATTTCATTTTCTAAAAAGAAACCAATAAGGTAATACTGTTGCTTGACTAAAAGTCCTTGTAGCATTTCGTGCTATTTCTTAGAAATACGCAAATCGGATTATGTTGAGCCTTATTTAGCATCCTTGTGGTGTTCTAAACTTTCAAAATGTACTAATGTAGGCCTACTTGTTTTGAAAGAAAACTCATTTAGCCTATAATGTGTCAAAATGAAACTCGAACAAAAAGTTAAAAATAAACTATTTGAATCTGTAAATTCACTATCAGCAAATTTATAAATTAGGTCTTTTCTGTGGAATAGCCTCACAATGTCATCCGTAATATCGATGAATACGTGTGCTGCGAAACGATTGCTAGCTTGGACGTATACGTATGTATTTTTATTCGCCAAATCAATGACAGCATATCATCACATCAAACCGAAAAAAAATCGATTCTGAACCAAAAAGCATAAGTAAATAAGTTAGACTATAATGAAATTTTGAATTGTCACAATTTAGACAAACACATTGCAGCAAGCCTTGGCCTACCGATGCGAAATTACGTCAAACGATAATGTCATGAATTTAGTCCTAACTCACATTCTAGCCCTTTAAACACATTGTACTTGACTGTTGCTCCACTACCATGTTTCACAATGTCATACTTTTTCATAAGATTTTTATACTCATCATCACCAACCAAGGAAAACAATCTTAAAGGCAATGAGTCCTTCAGATATTGCATGTCTCTGACAAAATTAAGTTTTTCAATTTTTAATCTCGAACTAGAAGGCAGACAACCATAATAAAATTGACATAGTTGAATATCATTATTTTCCTTGACATGAAATGATTTGAAAAAACAGTTGAGTAAATAAAATTTAAGGAGTTTATGTCGGATCTTGAAATATTGAGTGCCTCCAAACAATACACAAGTACTGGCATGCAGAAAACGTCAATAAGCGACAAAGTCAAATTCTGAGGTGCCCGCGTCCCAATTTTGCTAAATATGTCATTTGTAGCTTGAAAGAATTTTTATCGATTTCGCTACAAGTTGCACTTAAATTTGTTTGTTTGAAACGATAAGCACCCCTAGGTATTTAATCTTCGATTTTTACTCGATTTTTTGACCATTTAAAGATAATTTACAGTTTGTAATGTTGTGCCTAGGACCAATTCTTAGTCCAAAAGATTTTTTCGCATTAATCTCAAGATCACAAGAACCAAGGACTTGGGTGCAAATATCTACCATTCGCTGCAAATGTGTTATTGAAATGGCAAGTAACAACAAGTCATCTGCAAATATTACTGCGCTAAAACACATTCCTTGAATAAAGCAGCCAACGCCGCTCCTCCTTAAACAGATTAATAAGTCATTCACAAAAAGTGCGAAGAGCTTAGGCAACAACGTTGAGCCTTGCTTAACACCCGACTCAAGTGTTACAAAGTAGGAAAAACTATTTTCCCATCTAACGCAGACCGTGGATTTACTGTAGCAGCATAGTAGAATTAATATAACATTCACCGACAAGTTCCGATCCATTAATTTTGTTAAGGGTTTAGTGTGGTCGACCTTGTTAAATGCTTTACTAATGTCCAGCGTGCATAGGTTGACGGCTGAGTTAAGCAAATTAAAATGCTCGACTGTTTTTCTAGCACAATATATTGCATAAGAGCAACCATGACCTTTTTGAAACCAAACTGTGAGCTATAATTAATTAGATCAAATCAAATCAAATCAAATCGACTTTATTACAAACACACAGTAGGTTATAAGCAAGTAAGTGTTCGTTAAAACGTGTTTACAACTCCGGACAACAGGCGCTGAGTGCGACACACCCAGACGCTCTCAAGTTGCCCAGCCTTTACACATGCATATTGTCATTTTGGAGGCTATGGTATGTATGTTTAACTATTTGGTTACATAAATGACATTGTTAGCTCTGTAACTGTGCGGGTGGCAATATCAGCCGACATAAAATTATACAGCAATATAAAATATAAGGCTAAAGACTTTGCGATATACACTTGAGTTCAAACATTATGCATGTGGCCTGTGTTCTATTTTACTATATGCTGGAAATAATTAAAATCAAGCAGGCAAGAATAATTTAAAATCGGTTAAATGCTTCTACTGTAAGTAAACTAGAATATATGGCTGTTATTTGCAAACAGCATACAAATATCAGGCCTTTACAGTTAGAAATAAATGAAATGAAATGAACATTCCGACATTAGTACAATATACTAAACGAATTAAAAGAAGTGGCCTCCACTGTGGATGGCGACAATGAGTTCCAAACATTGACCACTCAGAACGAGAAGAAGTGCAGTCTGGTGTCAAGCCTGGGAGTGGTGGGGTTTAATCTCCAGCTGTGCCATCTAGTTCGACCCTGTCGATCCAATAAAAGGAATTTTTTCCTCTAGATTTTCCAAAAGGAGAGTTGTTTGTTATCGAGCAATCGATTTTGTAACGGGTCAGTTATATTATTTTAAGATTTTTTTTTATTATCTGCAATACACTTTTCATATTTTGATTTAACCATCTTCCTTACCAAGAATTTGTTTCCCTGAATAGGCCTACCGGCATCAATCCATGCATTGTAAGTTTGAATAAACAACCCCTTTAACTGATTCAATTTCTCGTCCCACCAGGGTTTACTTAAATTAGAATTTTTAATTGGAATTGAATCATTAGCAGCTGGCAGTAATGCTGAAACAACGTCTGCATAAATAGTTTCAATTTGCTCAGCAACATCAATTGAGTTAGTGGACTCTTTAGTATAAGTTTGAAGCTTAGCAGCGCGCGTGAGGATCCCCGTGAAACTGCACCTAGTATGATCGTAGTACAATTGTATATTACTAGGCTTCCAATCTCAAAAAAAAAAATTATTATTAGACTTTCTTGGTCCCACTGTACAATTTTTTACAACCTGTGCACTAGAACAGTAACGAATAGAAATTTCCACAACGAGGTGATCCGATAAATTAAAAGGAAGGTCAAGAATTTGATAATTCGTGAGCCAACATGAATCGGGAATCATAAAAGAATCTATGAGACTTCTATGTTGCAGCGTTTCATAATATGAGTAATTAATTTCACTGGTCCTCAGTTTATTACACAAGCTAAGAGAACTGCTTTTCCTAAACTCATTCAACAGTATTGATGAACGCGATTTAGAATCAAAATTCAAGTTGAAATCACCACCAACAATAAGAATAGGGTTAGAAACTGGAGCAAAAGCTACGTCCAAGGCATCTTGAATGTTTGTGACCAATTCATCTAGTCGACACTCATCCTCAGCGCTTACTACTGACGGTAGATAAACATTCAAAATAACCATGTTTTTGAAGACAATAATAACGAATTGCTCGCTGCACTTTACATGGGACGCAAATTTACATATATCAGGCAGTACTAAAATATGTATACCACCGAATGGTCTGCCTCTAAGAATGCTGTCATTGACCGCATTTTGCATATCTGAGATTCCAAACCCTGACTATATTGAGCTAAAATAATTTATTTTATGTAAATTAGAAGGAGTCAACCAACTCTCTTGCACTAGAATGAATTGGGGAGGGTCCTGTCTTTCACTAAGATATTTTAATACTGGAAGTCGCTGAGAGCCCGTGAAGGTTATAACTGCAGAATGATAATGCATTGACATGAAGGATGCCCGTCTCCACGGTAGAGGCTACAGTTAAAACTGAGTTACCGATGTGTCTACTACCCATTACCAGTGATCTATAACCTCCGTGTCCAACAGTTCAACTAAGGCCGGGCTCGGCTCCGTCATTACAGCAGGCCCACTTTTGATTGACGGGCCAATAACCACGTCGTGCCCATCTTTAGCCTGACACAAATGTAGGATTTGGCTAGCAGAGGTGGGCTGATTAATCACTGATTGAGCCGATGACACCGGCGCGCTGCTGGCGCTCACTGCGGTGTCCATGGCGGCTTCCGCCCCGTTGAGAGTGTTCAGTTGAACTGTTTCAATCAACGGTGAGTCAATGGCTCCAATGTTATACAATTCGTGCTCGGACCCTATCATCTGAACCCCCCGATCATGTAATCTCTGGTCGCCCCCCCCTGGTCGCGCACCCCCTGGTCGCACCCCCCCCTGGTCGCGCCGTCCTCGTTGCGCCCTCCCTGGTCGCGCCCCCCCTGGTTACGCCCCCAGTGGTCGCGCCCCTCCTGGTCGCGCCCCCCTGGTCTCGCCCCCCGTGGTCGCGTTCCCCTTGGTCTCGCTCCCCTTGCCTCCACGCTCTGACATTAGCCCGATCCGGCCGCGAGTCGGCGTTCAATGCGACATCCTGTGCCGTCACGGACACAGCGAGTTTGAAGGAACGTGTCGTAGCTGTTTCGTTTGTAATGTCAAAACAAAATAGAACTAGCACTTGCAAGGCAGCGCAATGCTTGCGAATGTCGCTGCCTGATAGATTGGAAGCGATATTGCTGACATAAAACGTAGACTTGATCAACGGGTTGTGTCTCTCGCCGGCCTTTAGCGCAGTTGGACGGGTCGATTTCCCCGTTATTCTGGCCGGCCACTCGAGGCGCAGTCGCCGGGCGGGCGGGCGGTGAATGGGCGGGCCCATCCCGCACGATCGTTATGGATGGATGATTTCCGATCGTCGAAGGTCCGGTGGGAGATTTGCTGACAACAGCACTGTAGCTCATTCCCGACGGCTCGCCCTGATTTAATTTCTTGTTAATTTTTCCATTACGTTCCCCACCCTCACCATCGTTCGCAGTTGGTGAGCGAATCTTTCTTTTTCGCCTCGACAGGACGTCAGTATAACCGCTATTGTCTGAGTCCGTGTCCGTACGGCAATTAGAGTCAGAATTTACAAAGCCCCACGATCGAATATCACGCACCTGCCCGGGTAGCGGATCCAGTTCAGTGCACACGCGGCTCGATTGTTCCGCGCCAGGCCGCAGGTTCATAGTCGCGTTATCAATGTATGACGCTTCACTGGCGTGAGTGAAGGAATTAGCCGCCGATGCTACCTTGCTGCCTACGGTGCGGCGAGTTGACCCCTTCCCACCCGTTGCACGTTCAGACGAAATGGCAGCAGATGACGCAGGGAATTTCCCTTTCTGCGAACGAAATTCAGCAATGGCCGTATTGATAGACTGTAATTGTTCTGATTTGCAATGAGAAATAGTCGAACTGACCTCCATTGCAGCTTTAGGCGAAGTAACCAAATCGAAAATACTGTCCATCTTGGTTCACAGGAGGGCCAGGTAGGCCTCGACCAGCCGAACGGAAGGCATGCGGTCGGGGTCAGTAGTCACGAATGAACTCAGATTAGACAGCAGTTGGCGTTCATCCAGCACAGCTAACATTGTTAAAATGTAATCAAGTTTAAGTAGGCTTCGGCCATTGCCGTCACCTCTACGTTTACCAATTTTGGCATGTCCTCGAGAAGGAGTGCTCCTGATTCATTAAGCAGTTTATCCTTAGCTTCACTGAGCTCATCCACCGAATAGAAGTCGACTATCAAAGACTTTCATGATTTCGATGCTATGCTATGATATTTATTCGTCACGAAACATAAACAGTCGTTAACGACGACCACCCGTCTAGTCGCCATCTTTCTTTCCCGATTCCGTATACATATATTTGCATTCATTTGTGTCTTTAGGCCTACACATTGTGTATGAACTATCAAAATGTGCATAAATCTCCGTAGAGACGGTTTTCGGCATAGAATAGTACTTTACATGACACATGTGAAACATGCATTGATTGCGAACCCTCCTACTAAGGTTAAGGCAGCTAGTGAGGGTTTTCAATGACATGAATCCGTACTAAGGAAGATGGAAAAGCGAAAAGATTCCATGGGCACGAACATTCATCCACATACATATAGGCCTATCTCCCGCCTTCCACGCTTCTCACTCTCCCTCTTCCATCTGTGCTTACAGTGAACTAGTCGGGCACTAGGCATTCAGTGCGGGCTGTCTCGATAACTAAATTTGCTCCGACGTTTGTCATGTTTACCGGCCATTCACTCTCAGCTAACGAGCGCCAGGGGCGCCGCCGAGCGACCGAGTGCACGGAGGAGAGTCTTTGATCGAACGAGTCGCGCTCTCCTCAAGTCACTGAATGTCTCCCAATACGCGTAGCTCAAAGTAAGTAAATAGTCTTAAGAATTTTCGAGAAGGCGGATCGAGCAATAGATGTAGAATTGTAGATAGCGGGATGATCTAATTCTGAAGTAAATTAGGTCGCAATACTTCTGCTGACTTCTGCTTCTGTAAGTTCAATATTTCGAGAAAAAAATCTATGTCACAAGAAAACGTCTACACGTGCAGGGGCGGATCCAGCCCGTCATCCTGGGAGGGGCGATTTTGGTCCCTCCGTGATATTTCCTTGAGCGGGGGGGAGGGGGGGTTGCTGACAGAATTTTCCTCTGGGGGGGGCGATTCACTTCAGAGGCGACAGTCTGGTGGGGGAGATTTTTTCTCAAACCCACTCCACTGCCTTATAAATTAACGTTTCTGAGGGGGGGGGGGCGATCGCTCCTTTCCGCCCCCAGCAGAGCTCCGGGGGGAGGCGATTCCACCATTCTCTCCCCCCCACTCCCGTGGGTCCGCCAATGTACATTATGTAGACTCTAGAAAACATAGTCAATCATCGAGGCTACGCACATTTAAGTAAGCTGTCACACTAAGAAAGAATATTCATGGGCTATAACGGTGTGGCCCATGAACCGTTTACATGGGGGTTACACTCGCTAGTGTTTCGCATTATCGTCTCTAAAATGATCTCAAAATGATTATAACTATCAACATACAAGTCAACTCCTACCGAACCCAAGTACAATATGCACATGCAATTTGACTATCTCTTTACTGTTAAGAAGATGAACTTGCTGAATGGACAACTGTCATTTAGTACAATAGTGTGAATTATAAAAAAGTATAGTCGGATTTTTACCCCCTCATCGAATCAAATGTTCAACCATCCGTCCAGTCGGTCAGTTAGAAGTGGGGAAATTTGATTGGCGCCAGCAGCGTCCATGCAGTTGCGTCTGCAAACACTCGCGAGCGGGCGCCCGGTCTCGATCACTTTAGCGTCGTTGGGTGCATAGACACTTTGGCGCGGACGTGACTGCGGGTAAAATAATGTGTTTAGCGCCCGTTTCGCCGTCTGCAGCGCGTATCTGTGGGGCCGTTTTGAAGCGATAGACTAAACTTGGTTTGATGATTTGATCAGTCATCGGTGGCAAGCAGAAAAAGTCATGAAAGTGAAATAATCGATTGTAATGTCTGTCTGTTTGTCATAGACAGGAATAAGTTTAGTAGGAGTAGTACTCTACACACGACGTTTTTGGAAACTCTACTTGGATTTAGAATTGGGTAGGAGTAGCATTACTTGTAAAAATGGACGATGGTGGAGTAGGGCTACATGTTTTTTGGAATCGTGTGGCGAAAGTAGTTAGCCTACAGCCGTAAGTTTATATTACAGGCTAGGGGAGCGAGCTGTCACTTCAATGTTTGTTCAATGGCATGGGCGTTTGAAAAGAGCTGCATCTTTGGAGATCATCTTTATCTAACGCGTGTCGAAATTTGCATTCACGAAATGCATTCACCTCTTAAAAAAGCAGATAAGAAGCACTGTTTAGCAGGGCTTTGAAAATCAAACGGTAGACCTATTCTTAGAAAATGACCAATGAGTTTTGAAACCCCCCTCTCCGCTCCACTCACAAAAAGGCCTACTCTTTTTTGAAAGGCATAGGAGTAGCACTACTTCTGTTTTGTAAGCAGCATGCCTATGACCGCCGAGTATGAAATTGCCTACTGCTTTGCGGATTTTTTAAAGAAGATGTGTAGTAGCAACTCAGAAGAGCGCAACAAAGGGCTGTATACCGAGTACTGCAGCATTGTTTTTAGTTTTTTGCAGTTTAGGGACCGTGTGTAGCACACAAGGGCTATATACAGTCTGGTTCTGTGCAAGAGAGCCGGCACAGAACCGCTCCCCCTTTTCTTTAGTCGCCTTTTACGACAAACCCGGAGCGCTCTGGGCTGCAGGCCAATTCTTTGTTCCCCGGCCAGCAGGGGCCTGCAGCATAAAAACTAAATATGTTTGCAATGAAAATTTAAAAGATTTTATAGTTTCTGTTGAAGTAGTCGATGCGGTTATAGCAAAACTGAAGGCAGGAAAAGCAGCCGGATTGGACAGGTTAACAGCTGAACACTTGAAGTATTATCATCCAATAATGACTCTGATATTGACCAGGCTTTTTGATCTATGATGCTTTTTAAATATGTCCCTGACAATTTTGGCCGAAGTATTTTTGTACCAATCCCCAAAGAAGACTCTGTTAACGCTGAAACACTAGTAGAAATCCACCGTGGTGTGTCACTGAATCCAGTGATATCCAAGGTATTTGAACACTGCTTACAAATGCAATTTTGCTTTAAAGCTAAATTAAGTTGCAGTCATGCCTTGTATTCTGTTCGTAAATTTCAGATTATTTGTGATTATTTAGAACACGTTATGAATAAAATCTTATTATGTCTGCAAATGTTGTGGCTATACTGCAACTGCTGTCCGTGCTGCTCTTCGTCACCATAATTGTCTCCTCTCTGGTTCTCCTCTTGCTGAGCGCTCGCCAATTCTTCGCTCGTGGTCGATGCGTCTTCGCGTCAATCGATTTTTTGATGAATGGCTGGCGTCTGCGACCTCGCTGTTCGCGGCTGTTGAATTGGCTTGCCCACGACGGGAAAATTTGACCTATGGTCGCCTAGTGGCGGCGCGGTGTCCATAATTGTTCCTGGTTCCGGACCATAGCGAGCAAATGCCGTGGCATACTTGCTACGGCATTACATGCTTACATGCATTCGAAGAATTGTTTGGCTCTGCTGTAACAAATTAATAATTATTGTTGTCATGAAAATGACATCACACTGTGTCCGGTGACACCGGCAGCCCTGCCCCTGATGCCACCATTGGCGAAGCGTTGTGACCGAGTGATATAAGTCGCTGGTTGCGGATTACGAGTGCGGCAGTTGTCCATTCGAATCCCGTCAGCGCAAAGATTTTGAGTCACTTCGTGCACCCTTTTGGCAAGGGTGGTTTAAATTCGTCAGCCACAGCTACGATGCCTACCAGTCTGCGGTGGATTGCTTCTAATTTTAATGCTGTTTTTTTAGTCTTCTGGATATCTAATCAACACCGGTGTTGTATCCGATTTCACAACCTTCCTTCGGCTCTTATTAAATCCCCATATCACTGGCACTGATCGGATCAGCTCTGAATTCACCGCATTGCTTCATTGCAGTGTAGTTCGCAATTTTAGGTCGTGTGCGATAATCCTGGAAATAAGGCTGCAATCATATTATGGAAATAAAGCTAGAAATAAAACTAGTAAATGAAAATGAGGCTTGCAAATGGAATACTTACTTTGATCAATATGCAACAAAATGACGTGCGTTAAGACTCCATTACAGAGTATTACGGAGTGAAACCTGAATTTACATGTACATGTAGATCCACGTGTCCTTAATATGAAATTTTCAGTTACGTGTAGTGATGATAAAATCAATATTAAGTCAAAATATTCAATCTTGCTGCACATCTGGGATTTTTATTTTTTTGGTCTCAACATAAGTCATGTAAACTCAACGCTTCTTTTTGGTCTACAATCAGCCTTTTTCGGATTTTAAACTTCATGTTTTCTATACCTGTAATCATATAAAAATTATCATTAGAAGATAATATTAATTTCGAGATTATGGACACTACATTTACCTTTATGGTCTCGACAAATTAGTTAGTATCCATACTTAACATAGTCTCTGTTGCTCATCACTAATATAATACAATTTAACTATGCTGCATATCATTATTCATGTAAGTTAACAGTCGCACAGAAATTCATTAGAAATCGCGGACAGAAGGTAGGCTATGGTATCAAAGGGACCCAAGATCGTTGTCAAAAGGAGGCACTCACTCCCCTCCCCTCGCATACTCTCGCCATCTGGCGTCAAACATTTCTCTCCTCGCACTCTTCAATCTCAGCCTTCATTGGAGCGGAGAGCGAGGATTGACTTCAGTTCGCAGCACGCTTTAAAAACGGACAGACAAACAAACAACCTGTCGACCGCTGCACTGTAGAAGCGAGGCGAGAAAATCCAGAGAGACGATGCACGGCGAGACAGAGAGAGGAAACCGCGAGAGGTGGGCCGTATCGACAGGGGCACCGGAAGAAGGGGGCATGGGGCAATTATTGCACCCCAGCGCTTATTCAGGAGGGACAAGAGAGACACGAATTATGCAATGTGCTCTCATTTTGTGCTCTGCTTTTTTTACTATTCTTTCATTATAGTCGGGCCGCAGTGGGCATGAACACCAGGTCAGGCAGATGCCGATTGATTGCAACTATGGAGAGACAGTCCATATTTCAAAATGTTGAAATTGTAATCAACTTACTCGCCTATCTAATTAAAATCGGTCTATACACAGGCCAAAGCTGCACACTCCAGGAAACAATGGGTCCCCCTTGCTTTCAATTCGTCTCGGCGCCCCAGGGAGACGGCAACTGAAGAAATAAACGAAGAGCCGAGGATGCGTCCGAGAGAAAGTGTCTCACATTTCTCGAATCTTCTCGAATGTTCAGCCGATACGAGGCTCTCGAGCTAAGGCTCTGCAAGGCACACGATCTACAAGCGTTGTCGAAAGATGCGCGATCGATAAGCGAGAATGGACTGAACTGAACCAAGTGGCATTGTCAGCGACGTAACCGCATTGCAGAATCTGGGGGGGGGGAACTCATTTCCTTCTTACCGCGCAGAACTAATGACCGGGGGGGGGGGGGTGCTGACGGAATTTCTCAAACCCATTCTTAACCGCACTTGTGCATTTTTTTAGAACATTTATAGCAGTGCTTGCCCATTTTTAGGTCACTCTTAGCAGGGTTTAATTGTCCAATTTTGAGATCATTCTTATCAGTGCATTTTCACACTCTCAATTCACGGCGGGATAATAGCCCGCCTATAATAAAAATAGTCATTACGTCCCTCCATATTCTTGGGGGTCACGACCCCCCATCCCCCCCAGCTCGTTCTTTGGAGCTGGAGGTTGAGTCGGAGCCCGTAGTATTCATGCAGCTTGCCATACGCTTTCAACGGAACACCAGATAGGAATAGTTTGAGAGACGAACGTATGGTAATATTATTCTAGTTAATGTGTTATGTACATGCATCTTAGACCAACATGGCGATGCGTAGTTATTTCATTTAGCTGATGGCCACTTATATAGATGCTAAAGCGCATTAACAGATACATAATAGTAGCGACTGGACTTAGAGAATGGACAGCAGACATTGTGCGAGTTTTGAGAAATGCATTACCGATCTTACCTATCCAAACGCACAGAGGTGAGGAAAACGGACACCATCGTATTTGAGTTATTTACATGTATTTTTAATTTGCATTTATTTAAAAGTAATTTGTAAAAATATTGCTACGCATCCTTAAATAAATATATATCCACTATAAAAAAAAATGATGCGAAAACAGAGAAATCACGAAATGTGAGAAAGAGAAGAATAAGAAGACACAATTTATTTCAGCCGAGAATACAATGATACTTCGGTTTCATGCTACCGTCGTTCTTCCGTCTCTTCCGTAGATCGCGCCTTCCTCTACAATCTTACAGCGAAGCGCAATTGCCTGGAACGCAGTGCTAGCGGTGTCGTGTGATTTACAGCTACGATGTCGACAGTACTGCGCCGCACACGAAAATGAAATCTGCTCCCATTCAGCTCAGCTCTCAAATTTGCGTACAATGAGGAGGAATATTCTTTAGTATGTTTAGGGTTACTGTTGGGATTAGGGTTAGGGATAGGGTTACGGTGATGGCCTACTGAATTAACCTTATGACGTCAACCTTATTTTGCAACATATTCCGTCAACCTGGGGTGTTTTTACACCCCAGTATCAATTA